>SOPF01027243.1:140138-233091 GCA_012979155.1 Hypericum perforatum | reverse complement strand
ATATATGTATATTTAATTAAATTAGATTTAATTAAATAGTACATATAGAGTTATATTTAAATAAATGGGATTTAATTAAATATAATATGTGTATATTTAATTAAATTAGATTTAATTAAATAGTACATATACATATAGAATTATATTTAAATAAATGAGATTTAATTAAATATAATATATGTATATTTAATTAAATTAGATTTAATTAAATAGTACATATTCATATATATAATGGTTGGATATATTGGTTGGACCATATTGGTTGGACCATGTTGGTTGGACCATATTGGTTGGACCATGTTGGTTGGACCATATTGGTTGGACCATGTTGGTTAGACCAATATGGTCCAACCAATATGATTTGGTTTGATTGAAAATGGAGGAGGAAAACGTAAGCACTTACGTTTCCTCTTCCTCCTCCATTAATTGAATTAATGGAGGCCAAGCCAACATCCACGCAGAGAAAGAAAGGTAAGGTTTCTTTTTAATAATTAATTATTTGATTAATTAATTAATTAATAAAAACCAGCTTTATTTCAGCTATATATATGGCTATTCGTTTTAGTTTAAAACGTACCAAAAACACAACAGAGAATTAGATTCTCAGACATTTCTCTAGAAATATTTTCATTAAGAATTGTCCTAGCAAATTCTTCGAAAATATCAACTAGTAAAGTTCGTAGATTATTTACTACATGGATACCATAGTAGAGGAACTACTCAACAACGGAGATTTGGTCACGAAGAATTTCAAGCATCAAATCACTGTGAGCTATTTTTGACTATTTAATTATCGCAAATTAAATTATGTAATTTATATACAAGTCATGTCAGATTAATTTTGTTGGTTAAAATTTCGAATTTTAAATTCCGCTGCGTTATACTTTGAGTATATTTTTCCGAAAAATCCAACAGATCAGTGACCTACAAGAGGAGATACACAACTTCCTACAACGCGCACTATCAGTCAATGACTATCTTACAAACTTCAAGACCCTTTGGGACCAACTAACTCAATTCCGACGAATCCCGGTCTGTAAGTGTACTGCCTTACTTGTTGCAAATTCTCATAATTGCATTGTATGCACCCACTATGAAGAATTACAGGGATGCGGATCAGACGATTCGGTTCTTGCTGGAGTTGAATGAAAATTTGGGGACATTGACGTCTCAAATGCTGCTGATCGAGCCACTTTTGACTGTCAATTGGGATCTCTCTATCTCTTGCTTTGCAACATGAACCACAGGTTCTCAACAAACTGTGTCTTGGGATAATTGCTACAACAAATAGAAATTTCCAATCGAGCACCAATCGCCAAGCTGCGAAGAGCTCAAATTATGGATCTCGAGATTAAAGTTGGAACCGTTAGAAACTCCACTTGAAATTCCCTTGGGAGTCAGGCCATCATCCGCACTACAGCTACTACGATAAGCCGAAGCACACGTTTGACAAGTGCTTCAAAAAGCACGGATATCCTCCTAGTTACAAACCCATGCCACGTCAGAATAGATCTTCAAATAATCCGCATGCTAATCAAGTCTCTAACCAGCCCAGTCAGGGAGTTGAAACCGACTTGTCCCAACTTTGATTGTCCTCAGAGCAATGTTCTAACCTGATGAAGTTGCTTCAACAAGTGATGCAGCGAAAGAGACAAGAACACCAACGGATATGTCAAATCCCGTTGATTCTAAGAATACTCGGAAAGCGACGAGAGTTTAACTAAACTCAAACAAACATTTTTATTCACCAAAATCAACCCCCCAAACGTCACAAACGACCTCTCCTTATAAGGAGTACGTAGAAACCTATTGCAATTAAAATACTAACCGACTACACTTATTTAAATTATTGGAAAATCCTAACAAACAGAAATAAAACTTATCAAGTACAACTAACTAGATGTGTTCTACCGCAAGTTAAGATCATATTATCCTTATATCTATCATTCTCCCCTGTTTGGAGAAATTTGTCCTCGAATTTGAAGTCGTTGGACAGCTTGACAGCTTTCAAAATGCATTCTTCGAGCGATGTGGTGATACTTGATTTCGTCCACTCCAGCAGAACAAATACTTAAAACATAAGCAATGATTAATATTCGCCAGATGAAAGACCATGAACTCGATTGTTCGAGCAAAACGTTCAGCATCCTTAATATTGTTCCACAAAGTCAACAATGGAGAAGCTGCAATATAATCAAATCTGTCCACTCCGAGAAAATCAATGTGCTCGACCTCTTCAATCTCAGAATCTTGAGCAACCTGGTAGAAATGCACATTCAAAAACTCATGAGCAACATCTTCGACTTCTTCCTCGTCAAGGTAAGAGTCAAAAATTGGTTCCCCAAATAAGTTAATAACAATTTCACCAACTTCTTCAACCTTGTCATCCTCATCATCTAAAGAGATATGATCAAACTGCGTTGGAGGAGCAGCAGGTTGAGTACGGGTTTGGTCTCGCAGAGCTGGCATAGCTTGCGCCTGAAGCAAAGCCAAAATTGACCCTGTTGGAGTCGAACTTCGGCCATTTGTTGGGTTATGCCATCCAAACGGCGTTCCAACTGGTGCAGGTCAGTCGCCTCCCTTTGGGTATCACGCCTTGATGGCATGGTGAGGAGCGTTGACTGGACAACTGATACCAACTGATGCAGCAAAAGAGACAAGAACACCAACGGATACGTCAAATCCCGTTGATTCTAAGAATACCCGGAAAGCGACGAGAGTTTAACTAAACTCAAACAAACATTTTTATTCACCAAAATCAACCCTGCAAATGTCACAAACGACCTCTCCTTATAAGGAGTACGTAGAAACCTATTGCAATTAAAATACTAACCGACTAAACTTATTTAAATTATTGGAAAATCCTAACAAACAGATATAAAACTTATCAAGTACAACTAACTAGATGTGTTCTACCGCAAGTTAGGATCATGTTATCCTTATATCTATCAACAATCAAGCAACAGACCCTCAAATCAATTCTATTCAATCCACTCCCACCGACAAAGATGGTAAGATAGTATCTTCTTCATCCATTCGTTTCCTATGTCCGTTATTTGAATATTTAACTCTAGTCCGACCAACCATATCAGTTCCATTTCACCTCCATTAAGCCTCTAGACAATATATTTGTGTTCCAGCCCAATGGTGATTGTATCCAAGCTACCCACAACTCATGGACTTACTTTGTCTACATGATGTTCTCCTGATCCCTTCGTTTAGTTTAATCTTCTGTCCATTAGCAAACTCGCTCAACACAATTCCTGCTCAATCGTCTTTAATAATCAATTTTATTTCGAACACGACCTTATCTCAATGAGGGAGATTGGTTCAGCACGAGCACATGGGAAACTATATCGAGTAACAAGCAATCCAAACAAGTGAGGTTCAACAATTAAGCCAATTTATGTCAACAATTGTGATTCACTAGAACTCGTCTCGATCAGCATTTGAAGCTTAAAAATCTCGGCCACCTCAAGTACTTCCTCGAGCTGTAAGTGGCTCGCAACAAAGACTATATTCACTTATCATAAAAGAAATATGTTCTTGAACTCTTACGAGACTCGGGATTATTAAGAGGCAACCCTATTTCAACTCCTGTGCCAACCAACACTCGGCTCAATTCAGAAGATGGCGTGTTTCTGGAGGATAATTCTGACGATATTCTTGACCTGGATAGTGATCTACCAATTACAGCGTCCACACATCGTCGGCTCGAGGGCAAGCTACTTCATCTCATCACAACTCGTCCCGGCATCACATTTGTGGTTCAACAATCGAGCCAATTTATGTCGAAGCCTCACGATACTCACTTTCAGGCGGCGATCCATGTACTCAAATATCTCAAGCCAGCACCGGGCACAGGTTTATTCTTATCCTCCGATTCGATTCGTCACCAGAAAGCCTATTATGATCTGTTGGAAATAAAAGAAGCAGACGATGGTCTCCTTGTCATCCTCGGAAGTAATATATCATGCACTTGCCAAAACTGTTTGTGAAATCCAATGGCTGAAGTACTTAATCATTATCCCAAAACTTAGTTTTTGGTTCAACAAGCTTGGAATTAGTTGCAAATGGAAGCTAGCTGATATCTATCTAGTTACTGCGTTGTTATCTCTCATAAGTTTAAATATGAGAATTTCAGGTTATTCTCAACAATCTCAGTTATCCTTCAATTAGCACTTATCATAGTTAAGACACTTTTTCCCAATGATTATTTTCTTTTAAGTCAAAACTGAATACCTAATAACCAACTTTTATATGTTGAAGCTGTAAACTTGTTCAGACCTTCTTTTATTGGTAAAATCTCTCATACTTATCTGGTTTGTGAGAGGGAAAAGAAGATTGCTAATTATATTTTAATGAATTTATCTGGATTAGTCACTATAGATGTTTATTAGTAGAATCCATCAATCCCCAAATTTACGATGAAGATTCGTTAAAACATAAAAGCTATCAAGTCTCTTTTGATCGCATTCCAAAGAGTTCTAACTCGAAACCAGTAATTGCATTACTACTTGATACTCAAACCCAAAAGAGTAAGAGTGATATGCTCAGCTATTTTCAAGTACTAAAATCCTCAATACAATACACAACAGGTCAGTTAATTGGACCATTTAATAGCTCCCATAGACAGAAGCTTTGTTCAGTTCTGGATTACCGAATCCTGACACCATATGAAAATAAAGACTACAACTTGTATGCTGGTTTACACTCGACTATAACAGAGACGACACCCAGGCGACTCCCTAACAACTCCGATGACAAAATTCCGAAGGACCACGTTTAAATGGTGGCTGTATTCAATACTCTGCATACTCAAGGTTATCCGGCACGATACTCATTTGTGTCTCTCCTCGAGCATCTTTCACTCGGCCGTAGCCTCAGGCGAGTTTTCAGGAGTCTTCGAAACAGTGTTTGCTTTCCTTAACTGGGCCGTCACAGCTGACCTGAAATCTTCCACCACGAAACTATCTTTGAACTTCAGAGCAAATGTTGAAAGGCTTTCCTTCGCATCACTGACGCTATTAATACAGGCAAACGTGATGCCTCGCTTCTCCATGTTTGTGAGCTTCATGTCCGGGTACAGACTAGCATTCAAGATCAACCTAAAATTCCCACGTGCCCTCATGAGCAATCTGGCCTTTTCATTCCCGATGGTGGCGACATTCACCTTGAGTTCCCCCTTGCCGCGCTCCTTCCATGCGCCATCAAGATACTCGAACAATGCTGAATCAGCAGAGAATACAACTTTCTCATTTTCTTCTCCGGTTTCAACTGGAACCTCCGGCAGAGATCCAAAACCACCTCCATCACTTTTTCCCGCAGGCATACTTGCCATGAAAAGAGAAGAGTTGCCATTGGTAGACAGCCCCAATCCCAGTGGTTGATCAGCTTTCTCCCCGAAAACAGCACCAACATTCGTGCCAAATGCTGATCCATCTTTGGACAGAGAACCAAATGAGAATGTTGAAGTTGAAAACCCTGTACCAGAAAGGCCTGAAAATGCATTTTGGGAGCTTGAAAGCTGCTGAAATGAACTCAATTGCGCACTTTCACCATGCAGATCCACACTTTCTTTTCCTTCATCTTTCCTGTCTTCACTTTCCACAATTTCGTCTCCTACCAATTTTTTGTCCTCGTCTTCAGCTTCCACTGCTTTTTCATCATTGGTTTTAGAGCCTTCTGCTATTCCAACGCCAGCTGCCTTCTGTTCTGCGACCTCGCATCCAGATTCTTGTATTTCCTTATCTACTGCAGTCTCGGGGATCTCGCATATCGGCTCATCATCATTAACTTTAACAGTTTTCTCCGATTCTGCAGGCACGGTTTTGCTTTCATCTGAAACTTCATCGCCATTAGGAGCATCTTCAGTTACTGCATTTGCAACAGCATTCGCAGGTGGTTCCCCAGAAGGAACCAGGCAAATACCAGCAAAGGGATTATTAGATGCTGCTGAGCTCTGGTTTCGACGAACCTTCACAATCTTCCTTCTTGCCAACACCTCGTCACTAGCTCTTTTAAAAGTTCCAGTCTCTAGCTCAGCTGAATCTTCCTCATCATCAAGACCAGGGTTGTCCCGTGAGATCTCCCTCCCAGCAGCCCTCTTCTTTGATGGAGGTAAAACAGACTCGGCATCCCCCATTTTCACAAGAAAACAGAAGACTCCAAACTTATGAAATGTTTCAACCAAATGATGATGATATAATCTGCATGCACAAGAAAATCATATCCTTTCGTAAGATAAGATTGAAGCCACATGAAGGAATTAGAGAACTGAAAAATTGTAGTCATATTCAAACCAAGACGTTCGAACATTGAGATACTGAAGTTGATCCTCAAGCAAGCAAATAATTAATCTTAGGTAATTCAATTTCTTCTAGCGATATATTAAACAGCTATATAAATTATACAAGAGTATGACCCCTATCAATCTGATCATATTCAAAGACAACCATCACGTCCAAGAAATATTTGTTTTCATAAAAAAGAAAAAGGGAAAGTTACTATTTGCATAATCGTACAAGTACTAGCTCATTTAATAATAGTTCAAGGTGATTCCAGCAAGAAGACTTCTGTATTACAAAGTTCAAGAAAATCTGAACTAAAATCACTTGATAGCATCAGTACCATATAACATAACAAGTGGGAGAAACGATAACTGTTGACCTATTCCTTCAGTGTAGTAGATATTCAAGAAAGCCCTCTAAGACAAAAGATAGCAGAGCAAACATTTCAAGATGAAAAATAAGATTCAAGCAGCAATTCATTTTTTCAGGTATCTTGCATCATAAATTTTCAGCGCATCGATGACTTGACTTATGCGTAATAAAGTATCAAGTGGCAAATAAAACGGACATGAGATTCATGAATCGCTGGTTCCTATTTATCAACTATCAACTATCAACTATCAAGTGTCATGAATTTGATCCAGATGTGAAATGAATCCAACACCTCTGAACTTATTTCCCTAGTTATCAACTATCAAGTGCCACATAATAACCGTTCAAGTTTAGCACCAGATCCATAATAGACCAATCTTGAATTACTATTTTTAAGCAAACTTTGTATAAAGCGAGTTAGTAAAAAAAATAGTACTAGACCTATGTTCATCTCTAGCAGAATACAGTGAAACCCAAATGGACCAAGAGAACAAGAACTCAGAATTGAAAAGCCCCAAAGGCAAAACCAATCAAGAACTTTGCTCTAAGCAGAAATTCATCTCAAAACAACATCAACCCTAGTTCACAAACCATCCCTGTTTCTAACAAAACCGAAAGTGCAACAACTGCACCGTGATACCCGGGACCAACATATCCCAGAACGGTGTATAAAATGAGTTAGTTAACAAAATTAATATTGGACCTAAGTTCATCTCTGCCAGAATACAGTGAAACCGCAAATGGACCAGGAGAACAAGAACTCAGTTCTCAGAACTAAAAAGCCCCAAAAGAAAAACCAACCATAAGCAGCAATTAATCTCAAAACCCCATCCGCCCTAGTCCGCTAACCATCCCCAGCCCTAACTAAAAAAAACGTACAACCACTCGAACCCGACACGCTGCAACCAACATACCCAAATCCTAACTACTCCAACAGAAATTTCCACCCAAAAGCAACAACAGAAAGACGAGAAACAGAATTCCAACCGAGCGAGCAACGAAACAAACAAAAATCGACAAAAACAAGGCAACTTTCACTATTTCCCTTCAATCTGAACATTATACGAAGCAATTAACCAAACATCAACAATACCCAGATTACGAATCGAAATAAATAACCTACACAGATAAAGCAAGAGAGAAAACGCAAACAAAAAGCAATATTTCTCCTAATAAACGGTCCAATTTCAAACTTCGGAGAAAGACGAAAAGAGACTAAATCAAAGGGTTGAGAGGGAGCCGGGTTACGTACAAGCTTGACAGCCAAAACCCTTCAGAGAGAAAGGGCGAAGAGAGAGAGAGAGAGAGAGAGAGAGAGAGAGATCCAAAATTGAGAATTTAGAAAAGGGTTCAATTATACTATATTGCTGTGGAAGAGGGGGCTTTATTACACTGATCCCTTTGGGCTCTATTTTGGATTTCTCACTCTAATGTTAGGCCCAGTTTGAGGTTATTTTGGATTTTTTGGAGTATAATGAACTTTTTTAGTGAAAGTTTTATTTTGGGTGACCATGTTTGGGTGAGTAGTTGATTTGGCTTATCATTTTGTTAGATCGTATATAAATGCTTGATTTGGGTTTGAGAATTATGGCCTAGGAGATGAAGAATTTGATTGGGAATTCGGAATTTAGGGACTCAAATGATAATTTGTTTATTTTCGTTCTACATAACATTTGAATTAAATACCTCTTTAAGAAAATTTAAGTGACAGAGAAAAAATATAAAGCCCTAATATTTGTTTTTTTTAAGGGTTTCGTCATTTGGATAGACATATGACAAGGCCGGTGAGAGAAGTCCAATGGAGAACGAACCGTCGGGTAACAAATTCGGACCTGCCCGGAAAAAAACGAGTATACCATCGAGTACCTAATTTCTAATTTGAAACCACGTGATCTTTGTTTTGAAAAGTTGAAACCACATGGTACTAAATATGACTTAACCCAAGAAAGTATAGAATGATGTGAGGAACTAATCCTCCGTTAGGAATCGATGTCCCTTTTCTTACCGGAAAGTTTACAAAAGAAATTGAACGAACACATGAAAAATAAACTCTTAACATAAATATCAAAAAATGAAATACTTTGATCGATTACAAAACCTTGAAAAAATTTCAAAACGATCATTATCACCAGATGAAAATATTTTAATCTTCCAATAAATGTTTATTAAAAAGACTTAAATCGTGAAAAGACTCTCTACACTTCCTCGTGGGGTTATCGGACCTTTGGTCCCTTTAAGCCCAATTTGAGTTCGAGTTATTTCTGATTTTTTGAAATTCAATGAAATTTTATAGTACGCGTTTTATTTTGGTTGACCAAGTTTCTGTGGAGTAGTTGATTTGGTTCATTATTTTATTACCTCTGTAGCAATGCTTGATATGGGTTTGAAACTCTGGCCTAAGAGATGAAGAATTCGAATTGGGAATTTGGAATGCAGGGACTAAAATGATAATTAGCTTAAACTGAAGGGTTTTTTTTTTTTGAGGGATGCTTAAACTGAAGGGTTAAGTTGGGTTTTACGAGACAATCACACATGAGACGTGTTTCTTTCCTTTTCTCATTGAATTTTTTTTCGACTTTTTTTAAAAGAAAATTCAAATAAACTGAATATAAAGCGCTAAAAACTATTTCCATTTTATCACCCAAAAAACAGTTATTTCCATTTTTTAAGTTCCATCATGTGGATAGACATATGACGGGCCCAGTGGGAGCAAGTCCAATGGAGATGAAAACCCATTACCTTAAAGAAAGTATAGAATGATGCGAGGAACTAATACTCCGTCTAAAACCGATGTCCCTTTTCTTACCGGATTACAAAAGCAATTGAATGAAGACATGGTTGTAAGTGACACTTGTTTGAGTTGTTATTTGGCAATAGTTTTTTTATTGTAAGTGATATTGGTTTAGGTTGTGCGTAATACTAATTTGGATTATTTGTGACAATAATTTGGGTTATAACTAACATTAGTTTAGGTTGTTAGTGGCATCAGTTTTATTTATAGTAATACTGATTTGGATTATTTGTGACAATAATTTGGGTTATAACTAACACTTGTTTAGGTTGTTAGTGGCATTAGTTTTATTTATATGTGACATTAGTTTGGGTTGTGCATAACACTGGTTTGTATTGTATATGGCACTAATTTGAGTTGTGCGTGTTACTAGTTCTAGTTTTAAGCAGCAATGGTTTGGGTTGTAATGACATTAACTTGAGTTATTAGTGGCAATAATTTTGGTCATACATGACACTACTTTCGTTTATGTGTGATACTAATTAGGGTTGTGCGTGTTACTAATTTTTAATTTTAATTGAAACTATTTTGGGTTGTAAGTGACATTGATTTGAGTTGTTAGTCGTATTGGTTGATTTATGTGTGACACTGATTTTTGTTGTATATGGCATTAGTTTGGATTATGTGTGACACTAATTTTGATTTTAAGTGATACTAGTTTGAGTTGTAAGTAATATTAATTTTTGTTATATGAGATACTGGTTTGGTTTATTAGTGGCACTAGTAATATAGTGATTTGGATTGTTAGTGGCAGTGACGATAGTTTCAATACTTTTGTAAGAAATACAATTGAGAAATTTGAAAAAACAGGAGAGTTGAGATAATCAATAATTTCAATTGACAATGTTCATCGTGTAATTTAATGATATTGGTTATAATATTCAATAATAGTGATTGTGAAATTTGTTAATGGTAGTTGTTAAATCATTTAAACAACAACCGCACATTTCAAATTTAGGTTAAAATATACACTCGTAACACAAAAATTGATATTGTGATAAATAAAAACTAGTATCGTTATATAAGAAAATCGTTCTCTTAAAACATAAAATCAATATTGCGACACAGCAAAATTAGTGTCATTAGACAAGAAAACTAGTCTCTTGAAATATAAAATTAATTTTGCGACAAATCAAAACAATTATCATTACACAAAAAACTAATTTCTTGAAACATAAAACCAATATTACAACATAACAAAACTAGTATGATTACACATCGAAACCAATGTCATGGCATAAACAAAATTAGCATCATCATATCTTCAAACTAAATGTAATATATCATCATATCATCACTATATTCACAAAAGCTTTCGTATCTTGTGTGCCAAGGTCCAAAAGTGTGTAATTCAACATTTTGCCTTGCATATAAAATATTTGCAAATCAATATCAGAAACTAGCATCATAATCATTTCAAACCAATAACATTATGCATACAAACTACTATTATGAACACTTGAAACTAGTATCACATTCTTGTGAAATCAGTGTCATGTTCTCGTGAAACGAGTGTCATGTTCTCGTGAAACCAGTGTCATGTTCATCTGAAAATAGTTTCACCGTATAATAAAACCAATGTCATCATAAATTAAAACCAGTTTGATACTTGCCTAAACCAATATCACCACAAGCAAAAACTAGCATCATAAACTAGCATTGTCATTGTCATAAACAAAACTAGCATTATCATCATCATTCGAACCATTGCACTAAAGAAGGAGAAAGAAGAAGGAGGTCGTTAGAGGAGGAAGAGGAGAGAGGACGATGGCTAAGAGGAAGAGGAGGAGGAGGAGGAGGATAGACGATCGATATGGGAGGAAGGTAGAGAAGGCTGGCTTAGAAGAGGATGGTTAGCTAAGAGGAGAAAGACTAAGGATGAGGTCAAAGTTACAATCAGCTGAGATGAGAAAGATGGAGGAGGAGGTAGTGTTTACAAAGGAAAGAAAGTGAGGGTTGGGAGGTAGGGTTTAAGAGAGAGAATAAATAAGTTAAATTTTACTTTTTGTGAGATTCTCTTAATTAGTAGATATTTTGTTTCTAATTCTTAGAGAGAGAAGGAATAAATTTACCTTTTCGTACAACTTTGGTTACAAAAAAGTCACAAATACTCTTAATAGCTTTTAGACCATCACATCTAAACTCTTTTTTTTTAAATAGATCTAATAGTGTAGAAATTAGTCCCCATATAAGGGACATCCTCTCTTTAATCCTTACTAAATCAGATCTCGTTGATTCATAGGTGTAGTCTATTTTATCAAAGGAATATAGGTTACTCTTGACTACTCCTTGTCTATGATATATTTTTAACTTTTTTTTAACTTTTTTATTAATAAAACTTTAGAATTATTTAAAAAATTGCTTCTGGTACAAAAATAATATCTTCATTTGTCTTCATCTTTTAAAGTATTTAGTATAATTCTTGAAGTGGTCCATATAATTTTAAGGAATATGATCATGTATTATTATGGATCATTCCCAATCTCAGCGGTTGTTCTTAGCCTCAGAGAATTGTCAGAACCTCAGTAATCGGTCCTGACTTTAGTGATCAGTCTCAAACCTTTAGTGTTGGTCTCAACCTTAGTGGTCGATTATCGGTCTCAAGCCTTTATTATCATCCCAACCTTAATGATCAATCTCAAGTCCTTATTATCAGTCTTAGCCTTAGTGGTCAATTTCAAGCTTTAGTTGCCAGTCTCAATCTTATTGACCAGTCCCAAGTATTAATCTCGATGCTAGTGATTTGTCACGACCCAAATTCAGGTCGTCAACATGGCGTTGGATCACGCTCACCTAAACCAATGAGCCGCGACCCAACCAGCCTCATACGTACATACAAATATCATAGTGTAGAAACGTAATCATTGCAGAAGCATAGTTCAAATGCGGAAGCGTAATTCATAATTCTACATAAGTATATTACAACGTTCTTACATAAATCTAAATACAAACATAAGGTCCCACAATATGTATAACAGAGCGACTCGTCTAAGATCACAAAAGAGAAATACCATCCGGAGACTTCTAGTAACCCGAGAAGTAGACGATGATCTCAAACGTATAAACAACAAAAACTCTCCAGACATCACAATCATTAACTTTCGTCACCTGTGGAGGAGGGGGTAAGTACTTGGAAGTACTTAGTATAGGATATTAAAACTAACCTATAATTAACTAACCAACCACATGCATAGACTCAAATTCATGCATAGACAAATGTTACCAAATTTACATATAGCACATCACAAGTAATTCAATCGTAACCAAAGACGAATTCATAAATCATAAATATGTTCCGACCCTAATGTGGAATCGCGAATACCATATCATATTCACAAATCATACATATAGACACGTTCTGACCTGAACTTGGAGTCGCAAACGCCAAATAAATGGATGAACCGAATACCATAGTATAAAACACCATTTAAACTGAGATAAAATTTAGGTAATTCATCTTCTTCAACTTTTCCAACCATCTTCATCAACTCAAAAATCATTCATCTGAAGTTCTACAATTTATCATGATGAGTTTGCATATGTAACTCTCCTAGCAGTTCAGACTCATTTCCATCAATATTGTTGTCAACTCTAACCCTTGGTTGACTATCTCATATATGTTTGAAATCAAAGATACGAAGACCACTGACATATCAGACTTACCACTGAAAGCATCTGCCATAATGTTAACCCCGAGTAGAATACATAGCAAAGACAACAGAATTTAGATATATGGTGTAATCCACCTGAACAGAACTTATTCTCATTAAGTAACCCCAAACAAGATAACCGTCATCGTTCTCATCCTTAACCCTGATGCAACCATCCACAAAATAGACAAATCCACTAATAACTATTATCCCCAAAGCAAACATCAATGCTTCATAATGTAACCACTAACATCAAAGCTTCATAACATAGAACAATCATATTCCTTCAAAACTTCATCCATCTCTTCTGTCTCATATTTAGATCTCATTGCTCAAGAATGTACTTGAGGCATACACATCTGTAATTATGATCAAAAGAGCCTCAAACCTCTCACCATATAAATAATATCCCCAATTCTTTAGCACATAAACATTTGCAACTATTACCAAATCATACACTGGATAGTTATGATCATACTTCTTTAACTTTCTAGAGACATACACAATCAAATTTTTATCTTGCATCAATACTCATCCCAGACCAATCTAGAAGCATCTTAATATACCAAATAGTTTCCATTTGCAACCAATGAAGCCAAAATTGTTGTATTAATTCAAAAGTACTTATCTCTTGAAAACTTCTCTCATAATTTTCTATTCACTCATAGTTCACATTATTCTGAGTCAATCAAGTCAATAGAATGGCCCAAGTAGAAAATCTTTTTACGAGATGTCTGATCTACTCAACTAAACCAAGAAAGCTTCATACCTCCATAATATCTGTAGAAGTTAACTAATTAACCATAGATTCTATCTTCTCTGTATCAACCAACAATCCATCCTTAGAAATAACTCATCCTACAATTGCCACACCTTGTGATCAAAAATTCACATTTAAAAGTTTGACATACAACTGATTATCCGATAATGTCTTCAGACCAATCAAATATATCTTTGTGTTCTTCCTCGGTTCGTGAGTAAACTAACATATTGTCAATAAGAACTATTATAACTGATCCAAAATGGCTTAAACACCCACTTCATCAAGCCCATAAAGAAATCCAAGTATTCATAAGACCAAATAGCTTAACCAAAAATTTACAATATCCATACCGAGTTCTGAAAGTTGTCTTGATCACACATCTTCCTTTTTATTCTTCAACTACTGGTACCCTGACCTCACGTCAATCTTGAAAACCACTTGGTATCTCACAACTGATCAACGAATTATCCATATACAAAATAGGATACTAATGGAGAATTATTACCTTATTGAGTCACCGATAATCAACATATGATTTCAAACTCTCAACCTTCTTTCGAATAATATCATCAGAGCACTCCACAGTGCAATATTAGACCAAATATTTTCCTTATCAACAAATTCTGTAATTCAATCTTCAACTCTCTTAACTCAGCAGGTATCATACCATATGTCCATATCAAAATCAGATTTGTTCCTTATCCATCTCAGTCTCTTCAATAATCTGGAAACCTTCAAACATAAAGTAAGCCTTGGTGGAATCATCATCCTAATACCCTAGTATAAAGATTCTGACTCACCCTCGGGTTTAAACTTCATAATTTTATTTACAACAATCTACCGTAACATGATGGCATGATAATCAGTCCATACCCATTTTAACATCCAATCATCCAAAAGTAACCAAATAACTGAAATCCTTTAAACACTTGGTTTGTTACCGAATATCACATATGTATATACCCTATATACAAGTCGCTCATGCATAACAAGCATACACAACAATTCTATTTTGCCAACCGAACCTTAGTGAAGCACGTGCCAAATTCAGTCACAATTTTACCATTTGGGAATAGGTCACAAACTTCAAATGCAATCCATACATCACTTAACTCAACTCTTTTATATATTTCAATATCTCAGAGTCTCACAATTTACCTCAAATCCCCAAGAATTAACTTACCAAGCTTTTCTCTTTGAGCTTGCTCAACTCTGAACTCAACTAATAAATCCGACTTTCAAGATGATGCTTAGAATATTTCCAACTCATTCTTCTTCCCCATATTCGATTGTGTAGCTTAATAACTTTTAGACAATTCAAAATCGATTTCTCCTAGCCATCTCAGAGTCATAGGGATAACTTTCACATCTTCTTGTACCGCTAGATCAGACTTAGGCACAATAAAGAATTGACACACAGAAGAGGACAAAGACATGACAAATCCTATGCTCCATTATACATAACACATAAGTCAAACTCAACTTAAGTTTGACAGATTTAGAGCACTAAAAACCTATAGCTCTGATAAACTTATAGCTTTGATAACTCAAAACTCAGATAACCTTATAGCTCTGTTAACCTTGAGCTCTGATACCAACTCTGTCACAATCCAAATTCGGGTCGCCGACATGGTGCTGGATCATACTCACCTAAACCAATGAGTCGCGACCTAACCAGCCTCACACGTACATACAAATATCATAATACGGAAATGTAATCATTGCAAAAGCGTAGTTCAAATGCAGAAGCGTGATTCATAATTATACATAAGTATATTACAACGTTCTTACATAAATCTAAATACAAACATAAGGTCCCACAATATGTATAACAAAGCGACTCATCTAAGATCACAAAAGAGAAATACCATCTGGAGACTTCTAGTTACCCGAGAAGTAGACGACGATCTCAAACGTATAAACAACAAAGACTCTCCAGACATCACTATCCTTAACTTTCGTCACCTGTGGAGGAGGGGGTAAGTACTTGGAAGTACTTAGTAGAGGATATTAAAACTAACCTATAATTAACTAACCAACCATAGGCATAGACTCAAATTCATGCATGGATAAATGTTACCAAATTCACATATAGCACATCACAAGTAATTCAATCGTAACCAAAGATGAATTCACAAATCATAAACATATTCTGACCCTAATACGGCATCACAAACACCATATCATACTCACAAATCATACACATAGACATGTTCTGACCCGAACTTCGAGTCGCAAATACCAAATAAATGGATGGACTTCTATTCAAACCTTCAAAGTACCTCAAACTCTAAAATCCATATCCATAAATGTTGCTCAAATCATCATATGCTTATATCAACGTCAAGGTATTGAATAGATCTACACTTAATTTCAATAAACCATCATCTAGAAATCACTTACCAATCCTCAAAATCGAGATTTTCCCTTTCTCTTTCTTCTCCTCTTCCTCTCCCACATTTTCTCCTTCTCTCCTCACCCTCTCTTTGTTTTCAATGGCTGAGCATAAAGACTCCACTCATAAGTTTCTTAGATATTTTAGCTAAAAACTTACCATAAATAGTAAGTTCTCCCATAATCCACTTGTCTCCCTTTTCTTCTTTGGTCCTCAACCTTTCAAGTCATTCCAATGGCACTCCTAACTCTCTTTTATGTTCTAATAAGTCCATAAGTCAAGCCTTAATCCATATTAGCCACATTACTACCATTTGGCAAAATCTCCCAATATCGATAAAAATCGTACCTAAAACCGAGTACTTAAAAACTTAACCAAGTTGTAGTTCTGGATGTTACAAACATCCTCGAATTGGAATCACTCAAATCGGAGGTCGTATGAGGAAGTTATGAATTTTCGAAGAAAAGTGTACACAGCTGGCCTTACGTAGCGCATGCTACGGGCTGCTAGGATCAAGTGGCCAAAATGACGTAGCACGTTCTATGACTTGTAGTGCATGCTACAGTGACTACTATTCTTAACCCAAATTTGCCCAAAACTCAAAAATGCAAGGCTCAAATCACAAAACTTAAAACACGAAAGTCGCAGACTAACGTATTATGGACTTACTCGACTTGGAAACATCCAAATCGGAGTTTACACGAAGAAGTTATTTCTATTCCCCCAAAGGTCAATGAATTCTACACAACAGTGCTAACACCGATTGAAACAAAATAACTAAAGGTCAGACCAAGCAGTCACGACCAATATAAATTTAGCGAGGGTCGTAACATGATTGGTCCTAAGCTTTAGCTTATTCACCCTTAGTAGGCCAATACTCCTCGGTCTCTCATTGTCAACATTTGGTAGATCATATATTATCTTTTATTTGGTCATTGAATTGGTCCTATGATTTGGCCTCTTCATCAAATTCTATATTTTTTTTAAAAAAAACATCTTTTACATAAGAGTTGTAATTATGATCATTTAAGTTCATTAAAAAGATAAGAGTTGTGGATACAACTTTTTTTTATGACTATTTAAGATTTGAGCAAAAGAAGGTCAAAATGCACATCAAGATGGATGACTACATTTGCCTTAAAAAGATAAGAGTTGTAGATACAACTTTTTATTTTATGACTATTTAAGATTTGAGCAAAAGAAGATCAAAATGCACATCAAGATGGATGACTATATTTGCCTTAAAAAGATAAGAGTTGTAGATACAATTTTTTATTTTAGGACTATTTAAGATACGAGCAAAAGAAAGTCAAAATGCACATCAAGATGGATGACTACAATCACCTTAAAAAGATGAGAGTTGTATATACAATTTTTTATTTTACAACTATTTAAGATACGAGAAAAAGAAGGTCAAAATGCACATCAAGATGGATGACTACATTCGCACACGGCCGATCTCACCTCTTTAGAAATTTCATGTTCTGCCAGTTCGGTCTTCCTCATATGATATAGGACTACTCCTTTTCATATGATGTCAGTGTAATCATATTCACATGATGTCGAACTAGTCCCCTTTATGTTTTTATATTCTATTGATTTGGTCGGTTTGACTGGTTAGGTGATGGTCTTAAGAAAAATGTCCATAACTTTATGTCCAAAATTTGGATTGAGATAATTCAAGTTACTATACAAAGCTAAGATATAAATCTACTGTATAGTTTACATCATCTTCGTATTTTGAGCATTAGAAGGTTTAAAATTTATTATAGAGCTACTCGTATGAATTAGATAGGACAAGCCTATTAGATGACCGGTGGCCCATTATATACCAGATCAATTGCTATTAAGGAGAATTGACAAATTCAAATAAATATGTCAATTATATGGTTGGTAACTTATTATAAGTTTGACAAGGACCAACCATCATGCCAAACTGACTAATGTTAAATCTTTAAGCGAAACTGGGGTATCAACCCTTAAAGCTAAACTTATGTACCAACTTTCAAGCTAGATAGATGATCATCTTTCAAATTAAAAAAAAATGTTGTGTCTTTAAACCAAATTAATTATTAATATTTTAGACCAACAATCAACATTGATTTATTAAGTCACACCAAGGGCCTTTTGGTTGAGTTAGACCAACTGTCATCCTTTATGGACTAAGCCAAGTTCTTTCTTGGTGGATTGGGCTAAGTACTTCTGTATTTTTTTTCTCCAGTAATATGAAGTTATGTGCATGTAGATTCGTAAAAGAATTAATCTTGGTTTGGACAACATGACTTATGATTTCTTGAATGAAACTAGAATAGATTTTTTTTCATATCTAGATTAGATCCTATGATATTTGGTTTATGGATGATTTTTCTCTTATTTTTCACTGGGTTGTTAGCTTAGTGTTATCTTAGTGTTCCTAAGTAGAAGTATGATCTCATTATTTTAAGAAAAGTGAGTCTCAATGTTCCTAATTGGAAGCAAGATGTCTCTTAATTTTTGGACAAGTTGGTATATATTTTTTTTACAAGATCGGACGAGATCTTCCCTATATTGATAGGATTGAGTTCCCAATTTAGTTTTGTGTTCCTTGGTTGGCAAGACTTGGTTGTCCATAATTGAGACCATTTTAACTTCTTTTTGGATGTCAATTTATAGGAACGTTTCTATACCATTCTTGATAGATCTCACAATATTAGTCAAAGCAGATTAGATGATAGGATGGAAGACTCTATATGAAAGGACCTTGGTGAAAGAGAATGGCATGAAACAACGCAACAACAAATCCTACCTATCTTTATTAATATAATATATTGTAGTCTAGTTTAGACCGGAGTCAATAGCTTTTTTTCTCCTTTTCTACTAAGCAAACTCTGGGATTACCAAGTTGTCTTAACATTCTAGTAGTTCATAACTTTTTTTTTCTCCCTCTATTAGGCCAACCATATGAAAATTACTCGAGATTTGTCTTAGGTCTTCATTATATTATTGTACTTTTTTTGTAAGATATTTATGGCACCATCAGGGATGAAGGAGAGCATCTAAAAAGATAGTCTAGCTTTGTTCGATCAACATGACTAATAATCATGCTTCTCAATCCAACTCAAATGAGGCAGCATTGCTCTCTTTCTAGCAACCTATTGGGAAGAACTCATCTACCATAACTTTTGACAAAGAGGCAATATTTTTATCTTCTCATCAATCTATTAGGAAGAATTCATCTAACGCTACTTGTAGTAAGAAAGCAGTACTACCATTTTCTCAATAATTTATTAGAAAGAACTCATTCAACGTAGTTTTTGTCAAAAAGGTGACACCACCCTCCTTTTAACTTGGAAAAACTCGTCCAACTCAACTCATAATAGAGAGCTAGCTCTAGCTACTATCTAGTAGGGTATCAAAAGGAATACCACTAACATAATGTTGTCAAGGAATCGATCACCAATAACACGACTTCTCTTAAAGAGTCTGATACCTACAATATGGCTTCTTTTAAGGAGTCAACTACCAAAAACATGGAATCTCTCAAGGAACTAACTACTCAGAACACAACTTCTATTAAATAGTTGGGTACCTATAATATAGCTTCCCTCAAGGAATTGACTGCCAGCAAAATGACTTATTTGAAAGAGCGAAATACCAATAACACAACTTCTCTTAAGGAGCCAACTACCAATAATGTGGTTTCCCTTAAACAACTAACTATCAATAACATACTTTCTCTTAAGGAGCTAACTATTAATAATGCAAATTCTTATAAGAAACTAGCTAACTAATTTATCACTGTGACTAAGACGATGAAAAATTGGCTTATTATCATAGCACGAGGCTTAAGTTTATCATTTTCTCATATTCATTGTGATAACAGATAGTATCAACAAGGTAACGAGG
The DNA here is from genome assembly GCA_012979155.1 of Hypericum perforatum. Lineage (NCBI taxonomy): Eukaryota > Viridiplantae > Streptophyta > Magnoliopsida > Malpighiales > Hypericaceae > Hypericum > Hypericum perforatum. The sequence goes on along the minus strand of SOPF01027243.1, from coordinate 212,945 downwards.
AGATGATAAGACAATATGACAAAATTAGGATGTAAAGTGATGAGTCATATCACATACTCTTCGATCAATCCTAATGAGTTAAAAAGACAAGGACAAAATACTTTGGTAAATATCTCCCAATCTCAATGATGAGATAGCACACATAAATTTATTATCTTTCACTCAACCTACTTCATGACAACTAGTATTATCTTTATATTACAACAACGTACTACTTTGGTCTTTACCATATCACAATAGTAAGATTTTGGAATTCATGGGCTTACTTAGTCAGTCCTCATTGGTTGATGCATTCAGTTACCTAATAGTGTAGGAGTGTTTCACAAGTAAGGAGATCTAATAAGGTTAGAGCAAGATGTAACAGACCTGAGTATGGGTGTGCAAACGGGATTAGGATTTCGGGAATCTCGATTTTTTTTGGTATTCGGGATTTTGGGATCGGGATTTTTGGGATCAGAATTTTATTTGGCACGAGTTTTTCAAAAATTTTGGGAATTTTGGTATTCGGTAATATTTCGGGATATTTTGGGATTTTACCAAAATACTGAAATACCGAGTACTAAATTGTAATTTTTCATATATATATAAATTACAGCCCAGCTAAGCCCAGCCCACAACAGTAAAGCCTCTTACCCTCTTATTTCCTAAACGGTTTAGGCTAAACCAAACTAAAGGAAATGTCGCTAGCCTCGACTCTGCCTGCTTCATGGGGGCTCCAACGTTGCCTCCCAGTCCTACTGCTCCTTCACATTTCACAAGTCTTCTCCCTCTCTCGAAAAGAAGAGGCTTACAAAAAGGTGAGCATTTAACCCACTTCACGAAGAGAAGTGGCAATCAACCAAAGCATATATGACCCACTTCAACTTAATCGATGTAGAAGTTTGAAGATTGGAAATTTTTCCGGTGATGGTAGGTAGTTTGCATCACGGTGGCTGGTGTTTTGCATGAGCGATTGGTGATGGAAGAGAGTCGGGTTCAGCCTTGTCGAGAGAAGGTGGCCGGAGTTGGGGTTCGAGAAAGAGACTAGGAAGTTGAAATTTTGATATTTTTGGGAATTTTGGGATCATCCCGAAATTTTAATTCAGGATCAGGATTATCCCGAAATTTTTTTGGTACGGGATCGGGATGACTTTTTTGGCTATTCGGTATTCGAGATATTCGGGATTCGGGATTTTGGGATTGGGATATTCCGAATGCTCACCCCTAGACCTAAGTTTTCTCACTTATCTACCAAATCCTTGATAAGAGCTCAATGAGGACAACATCAATTGACAATGAGAGCTCAATAAGGATGAAATTAGCAGATAATAAGAGCTTGATAAGGACGATATCAACCAATAGTTAACATTTAAGTCTATTTGAAGCTTGATCAAGATGATGTCAATCGATAAGGAGAGCTTAATGTCATCATGGTTGACTTTCATCAAAGTGAAAGAGAAGCCTTATATAATAGAATACCAATCTTAGACCCAAGGGACAAGACTTAGGAGACAAGGAAGGTTGATTATTCATGACATCCTAATAGCTTAAAGTCTCTTCATTTAAGTGAACTTGATTATCCCAAGCAAGGAAAGGTTGAACCTAAGACTCAATGGTCAAAACTTAGAAGGCAAAAAATACCACATAATATCAATATCCTAATGAATCATAAGTTCTATTATCCAAAAGAAGCCAATAAGACATGTAGGCTCTGTCATTCCCTTATTAAAGTATACCTTCATGATAGGCTAGCTTGTATAAAAATATCTCAAATTAATTTAGAAATAAGAGGGTCATCTCTGAGCCACTAATACAAGACATTTTAACTAGGATTCAAAGGCTTCACTTGAGAGGAAGGTATAAAAAGAAACAAATCATCTATGACCTCAAAGAGCACCTTATAGAGCAAAGGGCCAAGTTGGAAGAACATAAAACCAACACAACTTATGCTTTAAGGGTCTTGCCTAATTTTGCATGGAGGATGGCAAAAATGAGACTTAAATTTTTAGTGGTTGACTCATTAAAGACTATCATATTTTGGTAGAAAAACTACATCTTTTGTATGAGAGTTCCAATTGTGATGATTTAATTTTTTTTAGAAAGTAAAGACTTGTACGTACAATTTTATACTGTACAACTCTTTTAGATTCGAAGCAAAAGAAGGTCAAAAAGTAAGTCAAGACAGATTATCATCACATTTGCATATGGCTAATCTGCCCTCTTTAATAATTTAATGTGATATCAGTTTGATCTCCTTTATATAATATTGGACTAATTCTATTTGTATGATGTCAATCTAGTCCTCTTTATATGATGGTAGATTGATTTCTTTATATTTTTCATATGATGTCAATCTGGTTAGTCTATCTGCTTAGGTGATGATCTTTAGAAAAATATTCATAACTTTATATCTGAAACTTAGATTATGATGTTTAAAGTTGCTATAGGAAGCCAAGATAAAGATCAACCACTTTGTAGTTTACATCATCTTTGGATTAAGAATATAAGAAGGTTTAGAATCTATTGAAAAGCTATTTGAGATGGATTAGACTAGATTGGAATATTAGACCAAATAGGTCCATCAGATAATCAGCAACCAACCATCAAGCTATCCTTCAAGCTGAACTGACTAGTGTTGTGTCTTCATGCTAGACTAGGGTATCAACCCTTCAAGTCAGACCAAGGTAGTAACCTTCAAGCCGGACTAGCAATCATCCTTTAAGCTAAATTAACCAATGTTGTATCTTTAAGTCATAACGAGTATTAATAGTTTAAGCCAGACTGACGATTATTCTTTAAGACAAACTAAGCAACATTGTTTATTAAGTTGAACCGAGAGCTTTTTGGCCAAGCTAAACTAACAATAAGTAGTCATAGACCAAATTGACTATAGTTTCTTCAAGATAGGTATCATCCTTTACGGATTGAACTGGGTGCTTTCTTGTTGAGTTGGGTCAAGCACTTTTGTTTTTGTCAATGATGTTGGGTTAAATGTGTGTAGATTCGTCAAGGCAATATTCTTGATTTAAGCAACATAGCTTAAGATACTAAAAAAAAAAAAAAAAAAAAAAAACTAGGATGGAATTTTTTCATTTCAAGATTGGATCCTATGCTATTTGGTTATCCTATTTTGCACCACATTGCTTGCTTGGTATGGCCTCTATATTTCTAATTGGAAGTCGAATCCCATTATTTTTTAGTAAACGGTCTCAATGCTCCTGATTGGAAACTGGATCCCTTATTTGAATAAGTTAGTTTACATTTTCCTTCCAATTTGAGTTCCTAATTCAATGTTTGGTTTCTTGGTTGGCAAGGCTTGGTTATTCATGTTTGAGACTGATTTGTTTTATTTTGGGGTCCAATTTAGGTTAACTTGTACCAACTCTAGTAGATCTCGCAATATTAAAAACAATAATTTTTTTTATACGGAGACTAGGTGCTAAGATGGAAAAAGTTATATAAAAGGGATTTGGCAAGCATCACTCAACACAATATGTTGGCCATTTATGATTAGCCCAAAATAAATTAATGGACACCTAAGATAAAAAACAAAATTAGGTTAAAAGTAAAATGCCAACTCCAAATAAGTTAAATTTAGGTAAAAATCTGATTTGGACTTAATTGATAAAAAATAAAAAAGTTGGGAATTTGACATAAAGTTTGACACGGACTTGTCCCTATAAAAGGGAATCCCTGGTGATTTTTTCAGAATAAGTCACTCCCCAGAAACACTCTGAAAAATTGAAAGTTCAATTGAGTACTGATACTTTCGATAGATATACAAATAGGTACATTCGTGGAACCCGTGCTCCGATTTGTTACAAACGTGATCGAGCTTCGACCAGCAACTCACCAACAATGATCTTGGACCTCGTATGCACACGCTACAAGAGGTAATTTTATTTTAATAGCCTTAATTTGTGGTTAATTGTGCATGTGATTATTTGCGTAAAACGGAGAGAGAGGAAGGGGAAGGGATTGTGTCAGGGGCATTTTTGTAATTTTGCAATTTTCGCGAATTATTTATACCTTGGGTCGATTTCGAATTGAATCGGTCGTATTAGACTAGTTTAGTGGTTCGAGTCACTCAATTTTGGTTCGATTTTGATTTTAAATCAAAATTGGTTATCTGGGTCGATTTCAAATGGAACTCGTCAAATTAGACTGATTTAATGGTTCGACTTACTTGATTTTAGTTCAATTTTGATTCTATTTTCACTTTGAGTCAAAATAGATTATTTGGATTGTTTTTTGGTTGAATAAAATCTGTTTTTATTTAATTAAAATTTTAAAATTACGTATTAATTTCTAAATTAAGTTTTGTACATAACTTTTAAAAACTTAATTTTAAATCCTAATTTGATGCTAAAGTAATTTAATTGAATTTTAATTTAGTCTTTTTGGACTTATTTTAATTCAATTAAATTCCAAATTTTGATTTAAATTTGTTTTAAATCCTAATTTGGTATTAATTTTTTAATTGAATAAATTTGTTATTCAATTAATTTTTAAAATTTTGAAGATTTTTTAAAATATGTAATTATTTTAAAAGATCTAGATAAATTTTTGAATATGTTCTGAAAATTACTAGACATAGCATAAATCACATGATGGATCATCGAAAGATTGAAAATTTAATTTTCAATCTTATTTTTGGGAAATATGTGATTAAACCCAAAAATTATTTGGCATTAGTGGTTAGATAACGATGTCCACTTGGAGTTATCTGAACATTGACACTAAGTCTATGAGACAGCGTGTATTGTAGAGACGTTTATCGCCACGGATAACCAAGGATGACATGTATGTGATAGTTGAACATTTCAACGCAGTGCATAAAGATATGCAAGATGCCATTTGTTTTGGTGATTACATTTTTGGGGAGGATTGGCCAGCAATGTTTCGTAACTTGCTAACGACTCTTGAATTCCAACAAGGAATGAGGAGTCTTTGGTATCCCCTAGTATATAACCATAAGGTTGCTCTTGTCATACTTTTTAAGCATTTAGGCACAAAGGCCTCTTAAGGGAGATGCGTCCCCCTACTGTGTTGAAGCTAAGAAATAGTTATGAGATAACCCGTTTCTCGACCAAAGAATACACTTATGTGTTTCTTTTGGTATTGTTCAAATGGATTTTGGACTCTAGTTCATTCACTATGGTGAGCCTTGGAAGTCCAACCATTGTATGCTAATATGTCATCCTGTTAAAGTCTAATGGAAATGATCCAAGTGTGGATCTAGATTTTCAGACTTGAACTCCAGGATATCCTTTTAGGATCATATGTGTGATTAGTTTTGTTGTCATGTCTAGTGAAAACCTTGATCTCTATGAAATAGTTGAACCAGAATCTTTTGAACCCTTCTTCCGAGTAGGAGAATTAAGACAGAAAGTTATGACTTTCCATCTCAACAAGGTCCGGAAGAAAATTTGTCTTAGTCCTGAAAGGCTCATAGTTCCCTATTCCAGTGGGAGTAAGGAATTTTTGCCTTGTATTAATACAATTCCTGGATACGATGAATATATAAGAAATATTTATCAGAATAAGGAATTTTGTAGGTCTAGTAGAACTTGTACACCACGCCAACGATTTGATATCGAAGGTGAGGCTAATGCATACTTGATATTACTAAAAAATATTGGTGATCCAAGTGAAGTTCTTCTAACCATTATTCAGGATAAAGATGAGCCAGAAATGTGTCTAGTGCTCTATCATCTCTGCGAAAGGTTGAGTAGATTAATATGATAGAGGAAGAAATGTCTTCCATGACCAATAATTAGGTTTAGAATCTAATTGAACTACCTAAGGGACGAATGACAATTGAGAATAAGTGAATTCTCAAGGTCAAGAGCAATTCAGATAGTAGTGTCGAAAGATACAAAGCTTGTCTGATTGCATAGGGATCCAAGCAACAGGCAGGAATAGACTATGAGAAGCCTTTTGCTACTGTTGTTAGATTCTCGTCTATTAGGGTCATTTTGGCTATGGTTGCTAACATGAATCTAGAATTACATCATATAGATGTATAGATTGCTTTTCTCTGTGGAGAACTGGATGAAGTAATCTATTCAGCCTGAGGGCTACATCCAAAAAGGCTGCAAACAGAAGGTTTGCAAATTGAATAGATCAATTTATGGCCTTAAGCAATCGTCTAGATGGTGGTATATTCGTTTTCATAATACTATCATGGAAAATGATTTTATTATGATTCACGAAGATCATTGTGTATATGTTAAGCAACCAGGTAAGAATTTTGTCATCATCACTTTGTATGTTGATGACATACTCTTGGCTATAAATGACATAGGACTACTTGTCAAAATTAAAGCTTGGTTTTCTTCCAACTTTGATGTGATAGACATGGGTGAAACTGATTACATACTTGAAGTTATGATTTCGAGGAATCATTCGAAGAGGACAATGTCTCTTTCATAAGAGATATTTATTCGTAAAGTAGTAGAACGTTTCGATTGTGATCATAGTAATCCAAAGTATGTCCTATTAGTGAAAGGTCATAATTTGTGCAAGGATTTGTGTCCAAGTATAGCTAAACAAATAGGAAATATGGAAACGATTCCCTGAGTCAATGCAGTTAGTTGCCTAGTGTACGCAATATTGTGTACGCAACCTGATATGTGTTGTACTATTGGCATTATAAGTAGATGTCAATAGAATTCAGGCAATGCTCATTAGAAAACTATCAAGGGATTTTAAGATATTTGAACCCTACTATAGAATGCTCGTTGTGAGTATTCTGTAACAACCAAGTCGCTATGGCTTCTGCGAAGGATTCATGTTTCCATTGCAGGGCTAAGTGTAGAGTTGAAAACTCTAAAGGTTGTGTATGAAACACATATCTTTGCAAGATATTGTTGTAGACCCTATGACCAAAGTATTATCTCAAAATGTGTTCGAGAATTATGTGAAGTCATTAGGTGTACGACAGTTTTATTAATAAATAAGAAGTTTTGTTTTTGGTAATATGAACATCTTGCGTAACATGTCAGACAGAAAAGTAGCCCACTCACACGGGTGTTTACCTCAGTGGGAGTCAAATGCGTTGATTCTTGATTAAGATGAGGCAGCTATTGGATATTTTAGATGTGCAATATCCTACAGCGGGAATGCCGTCTTGCTATGAGAGCAAGATTAGTTATGGGATGTAATAATGAGTTATTACATTTGGATTTTCTGTAATCCATATGATAAGTATTAAGTGGAACTTATCATACCTTCTGTCTCATAGCCTAGAGTTAAGTTGTGGCTATGACTCTAGTATGGTGTTAATTGACATGTGTTCCTATGTAAAGGAATTCACACCATAACATGAAAATGAGTATCTTATGTGTTGTTCGACCATCGGATGGGATAAATGTTTATTGATTTCACAATCTCTAGTGTGAGACCGCATTTCATGAACTGTGGTTCTCGATCTTTGCCCTTAAGATCCTAAACATATTCTGAAAGTGTGATTCATGAAGAGGTTATGGCAAATTGATTCGACCTGGCAGGGCTTATTAGAAAAGCAGACTGAATCATTATGGAAAGAATATAGTTAAGGGAGAAGGAACTCTATTCATCACATTTTGAGATTCGTTGTCCAGGTGCACCAATTGTATTGAAAAGTACAATAGTGGACACGAATAAAATTGTTTGAAATCATAGTGTGAACAATGGAATGTGACATGAATCCTAGGGTGAAAGCACACTTTATTATATGTGAGATGTCGAGATGCTACTATTCAGTTAGCTCGTATGTCGGTGCTTCTGAATTTTAGCTCAACGTACTCGATGTGTGCTGGTCACACGAAATCCTATAAATTGTTATCTATACATTGTTGATTGTGGTCGATGATGAATGAATGTTATTTTTGGGTTTTGGGCCCGATATGCATCCATTGTTGATTGTGTTCAACAATGAATGAGTGGGAGATTGTTGGCCATTTATGATTGGCCCAAAATAAATTAATGGACACCTAAGATAAAAAACAAAATTAGGTTAAAAGTAAAATGCCAACTCCAAATAAGTTAAATTTAGGTAAAAATCTGATTTGGACTTAATTGATATAAAATAAAAAAGTTGGGAATTTGACATAAAGTTTGACAGGGACTTGTCCCTATAAAAGGAAAATCCTGGTGATTTTTTTGAAATAAGTCACTCCCTAGAAACACTCTGAAAAATCGAAAGTTCAGTTGAGTACTGATACTTTCGATAGATATACGAATAGGTACATTCATGGAACCCGGGCTCCAATTTGTTATAAACGTGATCGAGCTTCGACCAGCAACTCACCAACAACGATCTTGGACCTCGTATGCACACGCTACAAGAGGTAATTTTATTTTAATTGCCTTAATTTGTGGTTAATTGTGCATGTGATTATTTGCGTAATATTCGTTAATTATGCTATATAATCCAACACAATAATAAATCATACTTGTTTATATCAATATAATGTAATCTAGCCGTTCATAGTGAATAACTCTTTATCTCCCTTTTTGTTATGCCAATTTTTGAATGACAGAGTTTTCTCAGCTTTTTGATTACTCGTACTTTTTTTTTTATTCATTAAGTCAATCTTGGTACAATCATCTAGATCCTTCTTTGATTTTCTCAACATTTTTATTTATTTCTGCACTAGTTTCAAATGGTTGCTCAACTTCATTATTTCGATATAGTATCGGCTTTTAAAAAAAAATTAACGAGTACCATAACAATCTCACATTCCCAAAAAGGACGTTGCTGCTGCCTCACAACCATCAATATTGGCAAGTACAACAATCACAACTTATCATCAGATTCCGATCTTCAAAAGACTAATTTATTGCCTCTTATTGAGCATTTTCTAGCGGCCTCGCTTCACCACAGCGACAAAGGCACTTACTTGATCTGACTTTGATGCGAATAATCCATCTCAAGTGGAAGACCTCACAAACTAAGTAACGCCAAGAAGTTGGACAAGTGTCATTAAGGATACGTGCTCAGCCATTTAGGAACAACATCCCATCGTCGTTCCAACAGCATATGAGATAAATATATTTACAATCGGCTCCAAAACTTAGGACACTGCGGCTAAGAAAATTGATCACATCATACTACATTCTTATTCCAGAGATTTTCTGCATATTTTAGTAAATATAAATTTATACACATAGTTGCATTAATTATGGACTGAACCCTGAAATAAAGAAGAAATATAACATTTTACTAGGCCATCTCCGGCTATGAAAGATGATGAGTCCTCCGAGAGGCTAGGGTTTTAAGAGAGAACAGATAAAAGTTGAGGAGTTAGGATTAAAATTAAACATAACACAACTAAAAGTAGACAGTATAGAATGTAAAGTGGCTTTGAAAGTTGAAAGATCTCTGTATGTTACTCATTTTCAAAAAGTGTGGACAACGGATATTCCATGAATATGCGCCTCCATAGATGACCTTCCCTTAGTGTCATGAAAGTGCAAATTTTAGGATAGCCTTTTAAACAACAACATGAATGGAAGATTGGGGCATTGTCATGATGGTCTCTCAACTAAGCGTATAAGGTAATTAAGATGTTTCAATTTTGAAACTTGTTAAAATAATTTTTTACTATTGAAAAATGATATCAAACTCCATTTGAATTATTTGGCATAATAAGTAAACTGACACCTAAATGGTTTCAAATAAAATAAATGTCCAATTAATGTCTCATAAATATATGACCTATTTATATTTAAAAAAAATCTACGACCATCCCTGTAGTGTCCTAAGAGTGCAAATTTAAGATAGCCCTTTTATACTATAGGTTGAGCCAAATGGCCTTTGATCTAGCAGATAAAACGAAGGACTATTAGACAAAAATCCAAATTTTAAGTTTTCTTAATTTGTATTTTGGTGTAAAATGTATCTTTCAGAAAATAACAACAGGGTTGAAAGATTGATGGACTCTCAGCTAACCAAATAATGCCACGTAAAATATGTGACCATTTGAAGATAACTCGCTCGATCTACACTGAAAATCGCTTCTTTTTTCTGCCTAAAGGTGCTTCTAATAATTGGCTTCTATAGGTGCATAATTTTATAACTCCATGAATAAAGTTACATCCAAATAGTAGTCAATTAAAGTAAAAGATGGCTTAAACAGTTACATGAGTAGTAGTAGACTTATAAAAAAGTAGGAGTATAACATACAAATCAGCTATTGCTTACCTAACTGACTCCCAAGTATAAAACTTCATTCTGGCTACATAATTCCGATTTTGTGTGAGTGAAATGTAGTTATTATTGAACGTTAAGCATGATGGAATGAAGCAGAAGTTGTATTTGGCATTGCTGAAAATTGCACCATTTTTGCCGCTCCACATAGGAAATATCAGGTCTTCTCGAGCATACATCCTCTAAATAAAGCAGTTCGAATTGAGAAGGAAGTGGCCAAACATTGACCTTGACACCAAATCTCCTCTTCTTTTTTTCAAAGATGTTCCATATCAGCAAAGAAAATGAGCAATGGTGGAAATATTTTTGTGTTTGTGGTAATTGATTACTACACTAGTGATAATCTAATTAATCATAAGCTAGATTTCTTTTCTCATCATAAAATATTCCTTGCCATTGAATATGGTGGTGGTTATAGGGGTAGACGTATTGAAATCCACTCTCAAAAAACATAGATTCAGGTCCCAACAATTATAGTTCCTGCCGTATATTTTAATACTCTTCGCTAAATATCGGGAAACGAATACTTTGAATTGTTTTTGGAATTCTATTGAAAATAATTGTTTACGTAACATAAACTCCCATTCTTTATTAAACATATCAAAATTCTTACCATCTCATAGGTGCAACAAACTCTTTAGAACATATTCACCGAATAATAAATCAGGGAATACGGTTGAAAATCAAACCGTATAGCTTTTAAAAAGAATCAAATTCCCAAAAAATCAATTGCAATAAAGGGGAAGCTATATGTCGTAATCAACATGTTCGACCGAATTTGACAGGAGCAATCTTTCTAAATATAATATGTTCCGTTCACTTATGACGCATAAAAAAAAGTTTTGCCCCGATTATTCAGCCTCGTTAATTCAATGAGTATCAAGAAAATTATCAACCATAAAATGTACCATAGATACCGACTATGATGATCCAGGTAATTAAATTTCGTTCACCAAAAGTGGAGCCAAAAAGAAAAATGAGAACACTGTGACTTATATATGCATATATATGTATGCTTATAAAGATTACAATTGCCGCCATCTCTGGCCGCAAATAATTTCCATAGCCGACGTCCCTGTTGCGTGCTTTCGAGTTTTGACTTTCTAGCACGTGATATTCTTTCAAGTTTCAACAAAATGGATCCGAAGTATTTCGGCCATTAAAAGTTATAATGGACGACAATCAATCATATAGGTATGAGAGAGTTTGAACACGAAAAAATAACAAGGTCAAAATTTTGTAATAAAAAATATTTATCACGTAGCTTTGAAAATATACTTTACTTTAATTTATATGTAATACTCTGTATATGCTAAAGTAGTTTGATATGTTAGAAAACTAATTTGATTACATTATATACATCAACAATAAGCTTTTTTTGTAAGATCTTGAAAAAAAAAAATCGAGTTTGATCTAACACATTTCATATTGAATAACCTCTAAAAAAATATGTTGTGTGTGAGCAATGAACTACTCTAGCTAGACTATCTCACTGTTTTGTGATTAAGAAAGCGTTTAAGGTCATATATATTATACCAATCTTTTAATCGGATAATGGATATAAAAACTGTTAATAATACCTTGCATTGATTTGACATTACTTTAAATGTCTTCCAAAACACAATACTCGAAAGTCAAAAAGGATATTAGTAACCAAAAGAATCCAGGAGTCCAAATCGTGGTCAGCGCTACTGAAGCTGTTAAATTAAATTTAGATTTCAGTCTCTACTCTCGGACTTTAAACACCATTGGATTTTATTCCCTTTTCAGTAATGTTTCTATTAATAGATAATCTTAGAATTTTTATATCCAATACAAAACTCAAACTCATTGAATTGACATATTTTTAATGTTTATAAGCTAATCGACTATGATTGTACTAAGCAATGTAAAATTTTCAACATTTTTTTAATGTTATTTATTGGGTCAAACTAGTCAAATTGACTATTATGTGATTATTGTTTTGCTTGAATTAATTTTGACTAGTCAGTTATTCGGGTTAATTTCATATTGAGAGGAGGTGGGGTCAAGAATGTGGTTTCAAATTGAATTATAATAGTCTTTTCTTTATATTTTCTGTAAGTAGATGATTATCTTATTCCTCATTACTTTGGTCATTACACGTAATCTCCCTAGAGGAATAGAGATAGTCTCCAAGCGAATTGTAATCAAAAGCTTACAATAAGGAGCAGAAGATTCAAGATACAGAATAGAATTCAACACAGTTTTTATTTCAATGAACTGTACCGTAATATATTGTAACATAACTTGCAGCTACGGATGAATGTAAATTATACATATACCAATGTAAAAGACTTTGGCCTCCAAAATAGAAGAAGATTGAATGATTAAGAAATCAGGTCACTCGTTTTGTCTTGGTTTCATTGATATTCATAAGATTATTTTTTTTCTTGGTGACAACAAAATTCTCAAAATGTGCACAAAACTAACATTATTCTCAAAATAGATAGTTTCAAAATGAACAATCTTTTTTTTGGACGATTAATTAGTTCTCTCGATTGTCATCATTTTGAAAAAATGTTGCATATTTTGATCAAAATATGAACTACAATCTTAAAAAAATCAAAATCACATAGCATTTCATGGATTTATTGCACCAACTATTTTAGGATCCGCAAAACTTCACTATCAATCACTATCAATGGAGTATCTATTCCAAACGTGCCATGATTATAACTTGGACTCGGTTGGCTTTCCATGGAACATTTAAGATTTCTCCGTCCACGGAACGTACAAATAAACATTGGCAATTTTGAACACAACAATTACTAGCGGTCGGCAAGCCTGTAGATCCTAACGATGTGAGATTATAGCCAGTGTTCGTGGAGGCCCCTCCAATACCATATGGCCACATCTCAATGTATCATCTCGGTCAACGATGTTCAAATATAAACAGATTTGGATTCTACGACCCAAGAGAAAAAGCATAACATGCAGCCATCTCGACGAATAGGATCATCTCTTTTTGCACCGTCATTTTTTCGATCAATGTAGAGCTTTTTCAGAACACAAAATTGGGTATATTGGATAAATGTTGATGTCTGAGATAATCTTTGGTTACTTCTGTTAGAAAAATGGAGAAAATGTTAGTGAGTAAAATAATAATTTAAAGTTAATTTTGATAAGCATAAAATATTTGAATGATTAATGTTAGATGTTATAAAATTGTATCAATCCATATTAAAAATATAAATTTAAATATTATTTATTTTTAAAATGTGTAACAACCTATTTTAGTTCTTATATTTATAACGGCACAAATTAATTTCAAAAATGGCTATTGTTTTTCAATTATAAATTGGTTGTTACATTATTAATTAACTTAAATGCTCATACTTATTTGTCTTTGAAGTATTAACTAATATATAAGAGGTGATCCTTCCTTTGTAGGATGATGAATAAGGATAAAACTATTTTGGTTAAACGTATCGTTCCATTTTTTGATTTCGAGTAGTAATAACTTGTTTGTTAGTTATTCGATTATCTATGTTTATTTGAACTCGAAAAAATTTGTTTAATTCTGAAGAACTATACCTACACATAAAATAGCTCTTAAAAATACGGTTCACTATACGACTCAAATCAATACTTTATTCTTATTCTCCCAAATTTTCTAATATTCTTAAGAGCTATGCCGTTAGAAAATTTAGTTTACCCCACAAAATTTATGCAACAGTGTTAGTGGAAGCAAAAAGATGAGATATCAAAGAAGAAGATGGAGTAGAGATGATGGACTCGATGTACTTCTTGGGGAGGTAACCTTGAGGTTTGAATTGTATGCTTGAGATAATGCTTGTTTTATTCATGAAATGATCCAGTAGTTTGAAAGAGAATAGGATCTACCTGAATTATAAGATTTAGAACTTCCATGATTTGGCCAGATCCAACAACGTTGATATCTGGGTATAAAGTTCATATTATCGTATTGTGAAACTTCATAACACGTGTAACGTTGTAAGCAAGCATTATATTTGTATACATCATTCGTATATATTCATCTAGGACAACCTTAAGTGGATTTAACTCATAATTTTTAGAAAAAATATGAAATTCACCAATAAAACTAAGGTTGGTTTATTAAATATATATGTCTTAATATAATGTCTCATTTCTGTAATATTACCTATATAATGAGAATATTATTTATGATCATCTAAATGTTTAGATGATCTCTTACTACAATAAAGTTTCAAAATATGGAGGCATACTATTATCTATACTAAAATTTTATATACTATAATATTTTATATTTGAGAAAAATCATATTTTCTTTGTGATTGAGAAATTATTAACTCAAGATTATGGAGATGCATTATTGATTGTTACCAGCAAGCTTATATATATGTAGATGAATGGGTGTTCTCTGTATTTCCCAACTAGGGAATTGATTACAGCATAGTTATTTCACATAACTCTATTGGAAGTTATTTTTATTGTACATGAAGTTACATATTAGTGTTTGATCAAATTGTTGGTTCACGTGTCGTTGCTGAACTAATTAATTTGCTCATAGAGTTTTAATTGCCATTGATTTTCCACCTTGAAAATTTTAATTTTTTTAATGGGAGTTTTTATAGTGTTATTGTATATACCTGACAATGGTGAATATTCAACTAAGATAATATAGAGAATTAAACCATTAATTATTTATTTGTAATGTATAATATTTGATATGTATGTGGTTGCGAATTGCCAACTTTGACAACACTAAGTTGATGATTTGAAATAGTGGGGATTAAATAAGTTCATTATTAACAATAATATTACTACGATTTTTTGAGAATTTCATGTGATGATTATAATTTGAGACGAACTTTATTAAAAATAGAAATTCATGTGATGATTATAATATAAGAATGTAGATATTAAGAATGTATATTCATTGCTAATATTTAATATTGAGAAGATTTGTAGATATCTATTGTGTTGAAAAAATATAATGATGATGATTAAATTTGATGAGATAAATAACCTATAGTTATGTAGTCATTTTAGTGGTAGTGTAGTTACATGAAGATTGACCAAATAAACCATAATTACTATGAAGTGAGTGACACTGATAATTTGAGATTATCAATAAAATGCAAAAGTCATAGCTAAATATAAAGTCATCAATGGCGAAATCAATATATTTGGTTTGTGTATAATATCAATGAGCTTGTAACATATAGATTAATATATGTGTGTAAAGTTATAATAGATATGGTCAATCCTTTGATAAATCATAGTGGAAAAAGGATGTTTAAACATTAAAGAAAATGAGACTTGAGCAATTTGTCACACTGAAACCCAACTTTTGTAATTGGATATTCCATGAAAAAGGTTCATATGGTAATATTAAGTCATGAGTTACTTTAGTACAAAATTCTGGTCTCTTTCTTATAGTGTGGATGTAAGAGTACTAGATTGCACTATAGTAAGCTAAAATTAATATTTTTAATGAATTTTATAGCCCTAACTTAAAAGGTGGTGTATAAAGTGTGTTGTACACTAGATGAGTCACATGTATGAATGTTGAGTGGAGCCACTCGTATGAGATTCTGATTTAATCTCTAGAGCACTCAGAATTATTGGGGTGCGCGCATAGCTAATTTAGCGCAAAAGTGTGCAAACAATGAGAACTACAGGAGTGAAATGTCATTTATAGGATTAAGATATATAAAATAGTGATCATGATTCTTAAAAGTTAAGATAACTTCATTATTCTATTTGTATAATTTTTTTTTAAGTCTAAGATTTCTCTTATAGTGCGAGACACTAAAGTCGATGTATTTGTAACTATATATCTTCTCGCTCAAGTATTTTAAATTATTCTACCATGTATATTAGTAAAAAATATTTGGGAATTGTGGAGAAAATGGAAAAAATATTAGTGAATAATGTGATAATTCAAAGAAAATTTAATGAACATAAAGCATTTAAGTGATTAATATTAGATGTAATAAAATTGTATCCATTCACATTAAAAATTTAAATTTAAATATTAGTTATTTTCAAAATGTGAAACAACCATTTTAATTTTATATTTATATGAGCGCCATTTAATTCTAAAAATATTTTTTATGTTTCAACTATAAATTAGTTATTACATAATCCAATTAACTTAAATGCTCATATTTATTTTTCTTTAAATATTTACCATTATATAAGAGGTGATCATTCCTTTGTAATAAGATGAATAAGGGAAAAATTATTTTGGTAAAATTTATTGTTCCATTTTAAGTTATACTTTATTTTTGTTGTTTACTTAATTTTTTATCTTCATTTGAAGTCAAAATAGTTTGTTTAATCTTGAAAAGTACATCTATCTCTTAAATAGTTAAAATCAATATCTATTATACAACTCAAATCAATCCTTTATTATTTCATCAAATTTTTCAATACTTCTGTCCGGATTTGGCTAAACTTTGATAAGGAGGAGAACCGTAGGGAAAAATTTGTTCATAACTTATGACATAATTATGTGAGAATTTGGAATCAACATAATCGCACGATCTCTGGGACAAATTGCGTCCGAGAATTGTTCGTGCATTTCATTTTTATCCAAGTCGAAGGATGAATAATATGATTAAATTCGATATCATATTTGATTGATAAAATATAGACTTCTATAAGGGGTCTCTTTGATGACTTTGGTCAATTGTGCTTAATGGATTATAATAGGTTTGATGGCTTTTTGATGTACAGGCTACATGCACTTGCATGCGGGTGTAATTATTTTGGTTATATAAAGTAATTTATGTATCAAAAAAGGAAGAACATGTATCATCTAATCCTAAAAAATCTAGAATTGGTGCATCAAATCAATCTCGTACCAATTTCGTAGAGTGATCAATAAGTATATCTTTTGCGTAAATAAATATAGTTACATTATTGCATTAAAACTTAGGATTACGGTACTGTTGGATTATTTCAATGGATCGGCCTACCTATGTAAATATAAAACAATGTTTATTTGCCGAAAATAACTCCACCATTCACTTGTCAGATGCTCTCATCATTTGCATCGACTGGATGATCCAGATATAACCACGTGTCTGAGGAGGAGGAGGAGGACAAGCAAATGGAACATGATCACATATCGCAATCTGGAGTAACAAGATCTTGGCCTGACCAATGTTGGGTTAAAAGTTCGATTAGACTCAACCAAGCACTAGATTGGTCTTTTCTTTGATTAAATTATGATAATGGAAAAGAAAAAGAGAAAATTAGGCTAAGACCCCTGTATTTTGGGGATTCAACTATTTTAGTCCCTACTGTTTAAAAACTACTCTTTGAATCCCTACTATACAAAATAACCTACTTTTTTAGTCCCTAAAAGTCAACAGATTTTTTTTAATGACTATTATACCCTTCGTTTAAAAATTAAACCAAACCAAACCCAAAAATTTCAGACCACCGACCCAAACCCAACGAAAATCAAACCCAATGATCCTTCAAACCAAACCCAAAAATTTCAAACCACCAACTCAAACCCAACCGCCGTCCCGAAAGTCATCGTCCCTTCAAGCTTAAACCCGAGAAGCTCGGGATACTTTTGCAACATATACCCCAAGTCCTGCTTCTCCACATCAACCCCTCGCAGAAACTTAATGACTGACATGGAAGGCCCAGCATCAACCGAGGCCCAGAACCCCATATCAAAGGGTACTCATTCGATTTTTGGGACCTTTGAGCTTCCAATTTATAGCTTCTGTTGCTCCAGCTTCCTGGCTATCAGACGCCCACAATTAAATCTTATAATCTCCTCTTTCATTTGAGCAATTTTTATTAGCAATCCATTAAAAGGTGAAAATATGACTAGTACAAGTTAGTCGACTGAGATAATAGAGAAAAACAAAATGTCATCTTCAAACTGGAAGTCAGTCTGCGATTGGGCGGTTGTTCAAATCATCTTCAAACTGGTTGCACGAGTCCACTCTTATCTTTATACTCATGTCGTTCTCCGGCGCCGGATAGTAGTCTTCTTGGGTTTTCTTTGGATGTTGATTATGAAAAAGGGGAAAACTTGTTGGATTTTCTTTCGATGTTGATGGGTTTTAAGGTAGCCGTGGTCGATGGGGCGGCGGATGGCGGCGAAGGTTAGGTCGTCGAAGTTGGGAGTCGGGGGAGGGGTAGAGGAACTTTTTAGAGGAGAGGGATCGGCTGAACCAAAAAAAAAGGTAAACGAAGGGGGGAGAAGGGCAAACTGCTCGGAGATGTAGAGGAGTAGGTCGTCATCGGCGAAGTATTCCGTACGAAGGCTGACGAGGCTGCCCCGGGAGAATTCAACGGCGAGGTGGCAGAGCCTGACATAATCGAGCGAGTCGTCGGGGTCGATATAGGGGTAGAGGAAATTTTTTGGGTTGGATCTCATTATGGGTTGGATCAGATTTTGGGTTGGATTAGATTTTGTGTTGAATCAAATTTTGGTTTTGGGTTAATTTTTCAAAAAGGGTATAATGGTCATAAAAAAAATTTTGTTGATTTTTAGGGACTAAAAAGGTTGGTTATTTTGTACAGTAGGGACGAAAAGAGTAGTTTTCAAACAGCATGCCCTGAAACGGTTAAATCCCCAAAGTACAGGGGCTTTAGCCTAATTTTCCCAAAGAAAAATATCCAGCTAAGTACCTGCAGCCATTTCCATTAAAGAATTAAACAGAAGGCACCCATCATTTATTTATTTTCTTTTGTAATTTGTAGTGGCGGTGGCATTAATATGCGATGAATATTTTGCAAAGATGAGAAACATGCCTCACCGTGAGATTAACATTAGTCTCGGGGTAATTGCTTTATATTATTTGGTATTTCGATATAATAATCGATTAATGTAAAGTCGAGTTAAATAAAATTTTTAATGTGACAAAAATTACAAAAGTATATTTAAGTCAAAAATGCAATGTTTTGATGATTTGACAAATATATAAGATTCAATCTATACTAAAATATAATCATGGTAGAAAAAATTCAAAAAAAGGAGGCACAACTTTTTTTCAATAAATATCTAATGCATATTAAATATTTAATGGTTTGAATTTATATTTAATTAAACCATAACAGTAACATCACTGATAAGCATTTGTTGGTATCAATATTCTTACTTTAAGAAGAATAAAAAAACTCAAATAGAATCTCAAAGAACCAGCTGCCCGCCTCAGGGGTAGATTGCATGAAACCATTTACCGTAAATAACAACGTTGGGCAGTCTCCAAGGGTAACTGTTTCATTAAAAAAAATGAATTGCAGACCACTAATCGAAATTTTGTGCCCATTGGATGGAAATAGTACGTGCAATCGTTGTTATCATGATTTATTGTGAGAAAAGTTTAAATGATTTGACTATTATTATCTATATTAATAAGGTGTATCTTCTTTTTCGACATATATTTTACAAGAACTTCAAAGTTCAACATATTTGGTAGAAAGTAGGATTAGGATGAGTGATATCTTGGGAAGTGTCGCAAGATATGTACGAGTAAAGACTGAATATGATAAAAATACTTGTATTAGTTTGTGGAGTCACTTAGTAAAATCATGAGATGCGTTCTATTTGGTTTAGAGCGATTTTAACTTGCCTGGTATAGCTCGGGGAACAAACACATATGCAAGCAAGGGATTCTAGGACTGTGTGTATATGGTGCAAAAAGGACTTCACATATTTAAGGGTGGGTGTAATATCTCATCTATATACTATGTGAAACGCTTAAGTAATTAACTGTTATTATCTATACCAATAATGTGTATCATCTTTTCTAGTTCACATTCTGAAAGCATTCCAATGTTAAACACGCATAGCGGAGTGTAAGATTAAGATGAATGACATCCTAGAAAGTTTTCCTAGAATACGTACGAATAAAAACAAAGCACGCTGAAAAAATCTGTGTAAGTTTATAGAGTTATTCGATCAAATCACGATTCATTGTAATTTATTTGCCTAAAATTTTCTATTGAAATAGAACAATTTGTTCCTTCGTTATAACTTATGCGGTTATGCCAATTGTCATGATGTCATTAACGTAGCGATACAACAGAACTTTTGTCAGCTTGTAATTAATTCGTTGTCGACTGCAAATCAAGTTTCATGCAAAGGAGAACATTAATTGTTTCTGTCTAAGAGGAGACCATTAATTGACCAGCACGAAAATCCGCCGTTTGGGTGTGATAATTTGCTATATAATTTATTACTTTACTCTTCTAAAATATCAATTAATTTTTTTAATAATATTTTCATTCGTAAAACTTGAATTTGAATAAAAATATGATCTTCCACTTAAATTAACGAGTGAAAGCTGTAATGTTGACCGAATGTTTGACACTGGTGATGTGTACATATAGATTAATTACTTAGTACCTACTTACCTTTCACCAATATTATTTTCTTTAATATTTTAATGGAACACAGTCCCCACTTAACACGGTTGGTATATATGTTAATGACTGAGAAAAAAAATTACACAATGATAAGTCACCGTAAAAACAAGAACCAAGAGATTTTTCTTGAGTTTTTCTTTAAAAAAAAAACTTAAAAGAGTATGCCTAGTATAAACATAGGACGAAACCTAAAAACTATATGCACGAGTCTACTGGTTTTTGGCAAAATAATATTTTTATTACTTAGCCGGTGAAATGTCCCTCGTCACTCAATGTATACAAGTACTCGACACATATTATAGTCATTTTAGACTCCTAGATATGAGCTTTGGCCGGAACCCTAACGAATATTTAAACTTTAATATGCGAATATAAAACAAAGTAAATGAAATTAATAATAATAATAATAACAAGAACAACAACAACAATAATGATGATGATAGGGAATTGTATTCGATATTAATAGGTTTTGAAGTTCCTTGACGAAGGCAACAGTCATGGGATTGGGTACATGTCACGAAAATGTGTCGCCATATTAAGCGATATAATTGTTGAAGGAAATTTGTGGCTTTATAAAAAAAATTGGCGTCCTTTATTTAGGAAAATTAAAATCTGACATTATCAAACATATTTTTTATTCATGATTTGGTTCTATTTTCTCGAAATGGTGTACATTGTTTAAGGAAATAATTTACTTACCAATGCAAAAACTAACTTACCAAAAAATCTATACTGTAGAAATATCTTATGTTGTTTCAAAATTTACTAAAGTCTCACTTTCAATTGAGATATTTTAGTACACTCGAATTAGTCATAATTATAACTCTTCGTAGTTATACTTATAAACTTTCATAATTATTTTGGATATGTCTTCGGCATATTCGTGTAACTCTCGGAGTAATATAAATTTACCTTTTAAAAATAATCATAATTCGTAATAAGTTTTTATTATGGTTATTGAAACGTATTTGGTAAGTTTTGACCAATAAACAGTTGAATTGTAACTCGTTGTAATGATGTCAAATCTTATCTATGCGTTGTTGTAGTAAAAATTATTGAAGAAGTTACTCATTTTACCAAGGACTCACCCATTCACATAAATTTCATAACTGATTCTCAAAATTATCACTTAATCATAAATGTACAATAACCAAGGGATCGAACCCACCGACAATCACTTCATCAAAAAGTAGCAAGTTTGAGTCTATGTAGCAGTATAAAATATTCATTATAAAATCTTTGTCAATTTTAAATATTTTATAAAACTCGAATTTGTATGATAAGTGTACAAAAATATTTAAAAAATCTTGCAAAACCGCCTAACTTGCGGGCAAAAAGAAAATCACCCCCACTACCTACTTAATAAAATGTCCATTTCAGACCGAGATCAAAGAAAATTAAAGACAAAAAGGAAAATTCCTAACGCACTAACTCGCTTGGAAGCAAACAGGCACCACAACTTCAACTTCCTTCCCCCTCCCCTTCTATAAATCCCGACCCCTTCTCCCCCTTTATTCTCCATCAACTTCTCTCACTTCTTCCCAAAGAGAAAGAACACTAAAAATGGTTGGAAACTCCAATAGGGTTGAGAATTTCAGTGGCCAAGAAACCACCATTAGAATATTTAACGGGCCAATGGAGATCCACAGTGTTTGCTTGCCACCCCAGAAGAGCACAGTCCAGAAACTGAAGCAGAGGCTTGGAGAGGTCTTCTTCCCGGACGATCCCTTACACAGGTTCAAGAACCAGAGTTTGTTCAGGAAACTGGTTCTGGGTTTGCAGTTCTTGTTCCCTATCTTCCAGTGGGCTCCGGAGTACGGTTTGGGTCTGCTCAAGTCTGATCTCATCGCTGGTCTCACCATTGCCAGCCTCGCTATCCCACAGGTAAACTTACTTTTTACGTATTGGTATATTCGACGGTTAAAATTTTAACCGGTATCTTGATTTATTACGTGTCGAATTACTCGTACTTGCTATGTTCCATGAGATTTTCGCATTTATTTGTCAAAAAATTTGTATCCTAACAACATTTCCTAAAAATTTAGGAGGTTCATAAAGTAAAATTTTATGTTTCGAAAAATAATAAGATTTCAAGGCAGTGTTAATTAGTGTAAGGATAGAAATACTTAATGCACTTTCTATGAATTTATTTAGATACGATGACTTTTCATTTATTTTTGGTTCTTGTAGCAGCATGAATGAAATAACCATAAATGAATTGGACTTTTTTTTATTTTTTGAGTGGAAAGCATTCACCGATATATTAATGGTCGTAATATATGGGGATGATTTCGGAAAGCATTAAAAAATTTTTGGGTAATTATGTTTTAATATCGTAAATTTCTATTTTTACTTTTTTATGATACCATCCGTTTATGAATTTCCTTTTATGCTAGTGTTTTTGTGTATCTAAATTTTTATTGGAGTGACTAATTAAAATTAAACAAAAAGTTTTGAACTCATTGGCATGTTGATCTATGATATTTGAATTCCAAACTTCAACGGGGAGATAGACGGTTTCGAATATAATAAGGTCAAAACTTTGACCGAAACCATGAGTTATGATCATCGTCATAAGAATATAGAAACCGTGAACACCGACTTGGGTTAGATAACTGCCAAAGCTAACTGCCTGCCCCATTATCATACAGTTTTAAAAATATCGAATTTGAGTTATTGTAAATATATCCACACATTATATTCCAGGAACCTTTAATTAGTAAAACATAATTTTTATTGTGGTGCAGGGTATCAGCTACGCCAAACTTGCAAACCTGCCTCCTATAGTTGGACTATGTAAATACCACTTCCAATTTACTTTAATCTATCTTCTTGATAATTCAATTAATCCAAAATTAAACCTATATAATTTATTCTTAAATATTATCTCGAATTAATCCAGATTCGAGCTTCGTTCCTCCGCTAGTTTATTCGATCCTGGGGAGCTCCAGGCACCTTGGGATTGGCCCTGTCTCGATAGCTTCATTGGTGATGGGTTATATGCTCTCTGAGGCTGTTTCTCCGGTTGATGAACCGATCCTTTACCTTCAATTGGCTTTCACCGCCACCTTCTTCGCTGGTACTTTCCAGGCGTCATTAGGCCTCCTCAGGTAATTTTTCGGTCAAACTTATGTTTTTATAGTTCAGAATTGTCGGGTTGTGTTTAAGAACTTTCTAAGATAGTTGAACCCAATTAGTTAACTCGAATCTCAATGCATGGCAAAATAATTGGAAATAGTTAATTTTCCAAAACCGCAACTAACGATTTAGTAATTTTAGTGGTAAGATGATAGTTGAACTGGTGTAAAATTGAAACATTTTATTAAATCAAATTTACGAGACAAAAAATGAACTGGTGTAAAATTGTATTACGGTATACCAAATCATACTCATGAAAAAAAATCAATATTTGAATAATTGATCTTTCAATAAAATTTTGCATGAAATAAAGTGAACTACTAAACTCACCTAAAAAATCGTCATTTTTCGATATACCAAGTCATACTATGTGGGAAAAAATTGTAAATTTGTCTGCAAATTTTCTGAATTTGAGGGGTAACGAGTGTAGTTCCATTGTTCCCATTGCAGGTTGGGTTTTGTAATAGACTTCTTATCAAAGGCGACCCTTGTCGGGTTCATGGCCGGTGCAGCAGTGATCGTGTCTCTTCAGCAGCTGAAGGGGTTGCTTGGGATCGTCCATTTCACTCCCAAGATGCAGTTTGTCCCTGTTATGTCCTCTGTCTTCAGCCACAGGCACGAGGTAACCTTCCAACATCTTCGTTCTTTGCGCATTTCGAGTAAGGCCGATGTTGGACGGAGTAATTTTACGGTAGTCACAATGTAGCATGTCCCCATAGTTGGATCGACGAAATTTCCATACTTAAATGTAGGAAATATGGATTATCTTAACGACAGGGTATAACAAGTCATACTGATACGAAATGTCCGTAATTTGCAGTGGTCTTGGGAAACAATAGTTATGGGGCTCAGTTTCTTGGTGCTTCTTTTGACAGCCAGGCATATTGTAAGTTGGAAACCTTATTCTACTTGGCCAGGTTAATTAGGATAAAGATTCTTAATGCTGTGGATTGAATGTGTTGACACAGAGCATGAAGAATCCGAAGCTCTTCTGGGTGTCGGCCGCGGCGCCGCTGACATCAGTCATCCTCTCAACTCTTGTTGTGTTCTGTCTGAAATCCAAGGCTCATGGAATCCCAATTGTAAGAACTGTCATCTTGATGTGTCAGCTTCTAGGCCATCTGCTAGAAATTCTTGTAATGAGGACTAATTTGTATGATTTTGTTCAATGTTATCCTTGCTAGATTGGTCATTTGCCAAAGGGGTTGAACCCGCCTTCGGCGAACATGCTTTCGTTTAGTGGCTCATATGTAGCGCTTACCATCAAAACGGGCATCATCACAGGAATACTATCACTCACAGTAAGTTCCTGAGATTAACAGTTACAAGTACTAATGCGTTGATTGTTGTAATTCGGTTTAAGTGATTCCTATGTATTCTACAGGAAGGAATTGCTGTTGGCAGGACATTTGCTAGCTTGAAGAACTACCAAGTCGACGGGAACAAAGAGATGATAGCCATCGGCTTGATGAACATGGCTGGTTCTTGTTCTTCGTGTTATGTCACAACAGGATCTTTTTCGCGGTCTGCGGTGAACTATAATGCAGGGGCACAGACAATTGTCTCAAACATTATAATGGCATCGGCAGTTTGCGTAACGCTGCTATTCCTGATGCCGCTGTTCCACTACACACCCAATGTCATCTTAGCCGCCATCATTATAACAGCTGTGATTGGTTTGATCGACTACCAGTCTGCTTATCGACTATGGAAGGTCGATAAACTTGATTTCTTGGCTTGTTTGTGCTCCTTCTTCGGAGTGCTTTTCATTTCGGTGCCTCTCGGCCTGGCCATAGCTGTAAGTACTGCAGTTTTGCAATGCATCGGTTGCCTTTGTACTTCATACGATGTTCACTTTAATGAAGTTCCTTATTGATGATGCATCAGGTTGGAGTTTCAGTGTTCAAGATCCTCTTGCACGTCACGAGGCCGAACACGGTTCTTATGGGAAACATACCCGGAACTTATGTCTTCCATAGCCTCTCCAGATACAAAGAAACTCAGAGAGTTCCTTCTGCTCTCATACTTGCCATTGAATCTCCCATTTACTTTGCTAATGCTACCTACTTACAAGAAAGGTAACTTGTAAATCCTTGTATCTCTCACAGAAGTATCGAACCCTCGGAACTTTCTTAAGTTCTGATACAAGTTACTAATGCCATGTTCAGGATTTCAAGATGGGTTCGCGAGGAAGAGGAGTGGATAAAATCAAACAATGGAAGTCCACTGAAATGCGTTATCTTGGAACTGACAGGTAGAAATTTCGAACGTTAAACTTTCCGGTACAATGATCGTAGACTAAGAGATCCATAACACAATGACCCGACACATTGTTTTGATTTCTGCAGCTGTGACATCCATCGACACAAGCGGGATCGAGCTACTCTGCGAACTGCAAAAAATGTTGCAGAAAAGATCTCTTCAGGTAAGAATCGTGTTCGAATACCTCAGAATCATCATCAGAATGGACTGAATCTGATCTGACTGCCTTCTCTGCTGCAGATTTTGTTGGTGAATCCGGTTGGGAGTGTAATGGAAAAGTTGCACAAGTCCAAAGCAATGGCATCATTTGAACAAAATGGGATATATCTCACAGTAGCAGAAGCTGTTTCGGATAATTCAGACTCGTGGAAATCTCAGGCATGACTTTTGTACACTAAAATAGTAAATGAGAGAAATTGTAGTCTACTCCGGACTAGTAAGAAGCTTAAGCTAGTTTTAACCAGAGAGGTGTTTAGTTTACTTAATTTTCTAGTGATACCGAACTCTATGTACTAGACAACTAAATTGAAAAACTTACTAATAAAGCGCTCTTCTAAGAAGAGATTTTCGAGCTTGTAAGCCCCTTTGTATGTTGAAGGCATATTTCTTCTTCCAAATTAAGTTCCAATATTACGCCAAAGAAGAATTGGATTCTCTCAAGTCTTAAGAACATCCGGAGTTCGAGTCCTTCGAATAGAAACAACATTATTGGGGGAAAGTCATCTTCTAAATAGAAGATACGGTCGATAGTATACTCATCTTCGACAATGAGTATTCTACTGTGAGCAAATTAACACTTGCAAAAGGTGGGGCAACCATCCTTCAAGGTTGTAAACTAATTATGTTAGAATTGAAGATTGAGCCAAGATCACTCAACTCATGACCTCAGAAGGCGGCAGTAAACTACAGACCTTTTGAGATGTTCATGCACATTCTTTGGTTTGGGGTTGGGTGCCATTGGAAGGTGCTAAACCTCTGCAAAGTCATCTCTTTTCTGATGATTATGGTGCCATTATTAACACATGTTCTACCTAACTCTGTTTTCATTTATTGGAAAGCAGAAAAGTCTCCATTTGCGCAAGGAAGACGGAATCAAAACGAAGAGTTCCGTCACGTTATGAAGCGGAACACAGCTGTTTTTGAGGTCGGACACCGAAGCTACCCGAAGCAATTGCAGGAATGATATTGGAAGGATACTTGGACAGTAAAAGGAATGAAGCTTCAAGTGTCTGGTAGTGGACATGACTGCTAAGCCACACATTTTGGAGAATCAAGATAAACACAAGTGGCAGACAGTTGACTTGAACTCATCCTATCATATTATTGAGCATCCTAATTATGTAGGATGCAAGCTTAGTGAAAGTTAAGCAAAAGAGAAATTAAATGGTCAACAATTGAATCAATTGCTTTTCCTGCATTCTTCTTCGATGAAGTCCGACGGCATGGCAACTCAATATAGCATGTTGCAGATATCGTAAAGCACAAAATAACAATTGGATATCTTTATTAATTTTTGATTTAACCATCTAAAACCTAGAACTAGAAGGAAACGAAAAGGATTTCTACCACACCTGTCATCTTTCATAGTTTAGTGAATGTTGACAAATGCTGCAGACACTAATGGAAAAGTTGTATCAATCGAAAGGCTTTCACTCCTGAGCAGCCAATAACCACCAGGCAATGCAAGCGCAACTTCAAATAATTCCAAGAACAAATATGATCATTAACTATAGCTCAGCACTGAAAGTAGTGCAAGAAAAAGCAACTACCTTCATTCAGGAAGACCTAAAGCAGCAGTTTCTACTGAATTTAAATGGAATATAGATTGCTACCATAGCTCAAATTTCCTTTTATGCATAAAGATTGAAGTGGTAACGATTGAAAAAAACTATATTAGAACTCTAGCCAAGCAACAAGAGGGATAACCGTCATCATTTCAAGGATAATGTACATAATATTTTCAGGAAGAAGTACATCGCCTAATGGGCAAGTGCCACCTTCCCATCTCTATCTCAGCCAGTGCTGCACATTCTCCTTGTCACCAGAGTATCGAGAATCTTCATATTAATACAATTTCTGATTGACAGTCCAAAGAGCTTCGACTAGAAGCCTCTGACAATTGACAAAAAATAAAGAAGCAGCATTTCCCCCAAAACTTCCATTGCTATTGATCTCCCGCAATCAAACATCTGCACATAAAATGCATGATCACTGATTTTGTGAATGGATCTGGATATATTTTATAAGATATTTATAATACTTCCTAAACAGAAAAGAGCATTTTCATGCAAATAGTTTTCCGACTGAAATTGAAGAAAAAACTACAAGGTAAAAAGCATTAACTTGAATGATATGCCACTGCTACAACACAATTGATATTAGAAAGTTCACTCCACCAACTCGACAGCCAAAAAAACACTAGAATTGTGTAGTCATCACTCATCAAATGGAGGAACAAGGAAGCAACATTATAACAGTTACTTCAAGCTAAAATCAAGTGCATCTAATTGGCCTACTAAAGAACAAAAATATCACCCAGGACATTGTACGTAAGGAATCCAACAGAACTATTAGCAAAGCGCTAACTGTATTAATTCACCCACTAATAGACCATTCGTCAATTCCTCCATCATAACTCATTAACAAGCCACCACTTCTTCCAAACACTGCAGCAACAAAACAACTGACCCCAGACATGGGCTACATACATCACCCTAACTCTTGAAACCAAATTTCATCCAGCAGGCAATCTGACCGGAGTTCATAATCTATCTTTAACTACAACTTAGAAGCATACCACGTTGCAAACAACCAGGTGGGTTTAGGAATAAAACAGAAATAAGAGAAAAGGAAAAGGCCCTTACTTGATCTAAATCTCGAGATGGGGATCTCCATGAGCTCGCGGCGGATGCACAGGTACTCCCCAAGTAAGGCCATAATGGCAAGCCCCGCACCATTCACAGCCCACCAGGTGAGTGAGGAAGGCCAGCCACCATACAAGGTGCATATAAACAGATGAACGATATACAGCGTGGCCGAGAAATCCAAGCACTTCTTCGACCTCTCAACCACATACAGCATGTACCCGGCCCTAAAATTACAACAAAGATTGAAACTTTACCTCCTAGGATCAACCCAAATCGATAAAGACCAAGACTTTAACCAAAAGGGTGTCGAGAAAACAGGGTAAAGATCGAAACTTTACCCACTAAGATCGAACCCAAATCGACAAATACGGAGACTTTAGCCAAAAGGGTATGGAGAAAAGAGGGAAAGGAGAAGTGGGTACCCGGCGAAAGAGGCGAGGAGGAAGGAGAGGATGACTGCCCAGCCGGTGAGGGAGGAAGGGGAGAGGGTGGCGAAGTCGAAGAAGTAGAGGAGGGTGATGCGGGAGACACGTGTCCCGACGAGGAGGGAGAGGGAGAGGCCGAGGGTGAGGTAGTAGAGGCATTGGAGGGTCGCTATCTGGGCCACTATCAGCCATGGATCCCACACCACCGCACCATAGAACATCCCCTCTTCCCCCTTCTATTACTGCTTCACTGTCTTTGGCTTTGCCTCTGTTGTTGTTACTTGTTAGTTATTGTGTATTGGATCCAGAGACAAACATGATGGGATTTGGGGTTTGGGGAAGCAAAGCGAGTTTATTTCTCTTTAGTTTTATTTACTCGAGAGTTTTCAACTACTTTAGGCTCTGGACCTGGGTGGGAGAGGCAACCGCGGTCCGCGTGTCTAATAATTATACTGAATTAATTAAAATTTGTGTTAGATTATTTTTTATATTTCTACATATTTAGAATTTAAATTTTAAATTTTTGACTAAATTATAAAAATATTTGAAGTTCATTTGCAGCGTTATAAGCTCTGTATGTTAAAACAATCTGATGAATGAAATTTAAGTTAGATTGAATTACCAATTGTTGAATTGTGTTTACTATAACGGTACCAAAATTTGTAAAAATCGAAGACTTGTAATATGTCAATAATAATTGTGGTACAATAATTCATCCTGCTTTTTATGAACCAATTTACAACATCACTAGATGCTGTAATGTATTCACAAAAGAAAGAAAACTCAGCAAAATCTTCTACTGATCTAATGAACCTGATTGTTATTACAACTATGAAAAGTACCAACCTCAGCTTTATCTTCTTGGCATAGTACAATGATATAGAGAGGAATTTTGATGAGGGGAGTGGGAAAGGTCCATATTGAATTAAAAACCTGACGGCTTCATACTTCATTACGAATCAGCCTTCCTCCTCCTAGTGGTTCTCTTAGCAATGACAGGAACATTTTTTTTGGCTTCGACTTTAGGTTTCGGTTGATCATTTGCATTCGCTCTGACGTTTGGTTTCGGTTGATCATTTGCCTTCTCCTTTGACGAGTTCATCTGACCCCTTAGTCGCAATAATTCCCCCTTTGCTGCAGCTAGTTCATCTTCAAGCTTGTTTGCTTTCTTTTCCAGACTCTCCCTTTCTTTGCCAAGCCTTAGGACCATGTTGTGAGCATCCTCTATATTCTCCGCGGCATCTTTTGATGCATTCCTCTGCTCCACCAGGGACTTGTAAAGAATGTCTTTCTCAAGTTCGAGGTTTGAAATTCGAGAGTTTGCCTTCTCTAGTTCCCCACAAAGCATCAACGCATTTCGGTTCATCTCATCCAGTGATCTCGTAGCCTCTTCTAGATCAATTTCAAGAGCCTTTCTTGCCTCCTTGTCCTTCAAGATTTGCTTCTCCAGGTTCTGTAATTCCTTGTTCAAAGATAAAACTAAACTTTCCTCCTCTCGAAAATCATTCAATGCAACTTCCGCATTTTTGTAGGCAGTCACCAGTTCTTTCTGAATGTTATCACGATCTTCTGTCACAGCTTGTAGTTCATGCGACACATAACCGAAACCCTCTTTAGCTTTCTGCAGCTCTTCCTTCATTAGTGTAAGCTCGTTTGATAAAGCTTCACCACTTTGTTTTGCCTTCTCAAGACTCGTGAGATGTGTTTTGGTAGTTGCTGAGTATTCTGATTGAACTTTGACCAGTTCAGCCTCAAGATCAGAATAACTACTCACCGCCTCCTTAAGCTGGTTTTTCAGATGAGACACTTCATTTCTTGACTCGCCATGAGCATCCTCAGTAATCTGGAGTTCGCGCCTCAAGTTCTTCACGTTACTAACTTCTACATCGAGCATTTTCCTCAACTCTTCAGTTTCGTGAGTTAAAGATGCAATTCTTGCTTGCTCCTCATCCAGCCCAGTTAGAGCAAGCTGAAGCTTTTCCTTTACAAGGTCAAGCTCGTGTTCTTTTTCTTTCAGCTGCTTAGCATCAAGAGCTGCCTTCTTTTCAGAAGATGACTTCACATTATTGTAATCCTGTTCCAAACCATGGAGTTTCTTATAAACATCATCTCTCTCAGCCTTCAAAGAAACCAAAGTACAATTTAATTCATCCACCAAACTGTTTTTTGATTCCAAAATTTGATTACTTTTCAAGAGTTCATTACTCAGCCTTTCAATTGCTTTCTGAGCTTCGGCTAGTTCATCTCTTGTTTGAATGTAACTAGATTTCTGGTTATCAATGTCCCCCTCCTTTTCGGTGACTGAACTACGAAGATGTTGAATACTATCTTCCTTATCCTTGACTTCTGCAACAAGCAACATAATCTTGTCCTGCAAAGCCACGACTGTGCCAATCTTTTCCCTCAATTTCTCTTCCAGAGATTTCTTTTCTTCCCTAGATTTCGACAGCTCGACTACAAGACTTTCTGTTTTTTCTTTAAGCTCCTCAACTGTACCTTTTTCGCTTTTCAATTCTTTTCCTAAAGCAGCTATTGTACTGTTCGCTGAACTTAGTTGGTTCATGAGAATCTGTAGCTCTTCCTTGGCTTTCTTGGAGAGCCTTGTCCGTTCCTCCTGTTCATTTAACAGCCTAGTCTCAAAGCTCTGCTCCAAGGACACCACGGCATCTTCCGTTTCTTTCAGTTTGGCTCCCATCTGTGAATCAAGACAGTTGCAGGCGTTACATTATAGAAAAGAATAAAGCTGAAAGTTACATACATAAAGTTTCAAGTGCGAATTGTTTTTGAACAGCAAGCATAACAAATAGGGGAGAGATAACAAAGGACGAGGGGTGTTGAATTCCCCAGTTTACTTTGGTCCTAGAGCAATGATACATTAGATTGATGAATCTTGAAGGAGAGTATGTTCTTCCGAGTTCTGTTGTTTGAGCAAGAATTCTAATGATGATCAATTTTTAAATAGAGAACCAAGCTTACAGATTCTATTGTTGTCTGAGTAGCTTCCTTTTCTTTCTGAGCCAATGCATACAGTGCACCGAGCACCACAGCCCCAAAAATACCAAGTCCATTGAGGAGAGACAGAAGAGGGTTCTGTGAAGTAGATGCTTCAACAGCTAGCTGCCATAAATTGAGCAAATTTTAAACATTCTTAGCTTGGAGCAAGTAAAGAAGCAATATGGACTAGGTCTCCTTTCTAAATGAAGCCGAAGAAGGGAAATATACGTCTTCTTTTTGGTTCCTCCGTGTTGTCTTCAAGGCTCTGTCTTCTGAAACTGAAAGTCAAACCAATGAAATGGAGTCAGGAGAATAACAGAGGAGAAACCCATTTAAATATATAACCCTGAATGAAAGAGCTTATCCGTCTGAACAAAACTGGCAAATCTGTTAATAGAACCAATCATTCACCCATTGCAAAATATGTATGCATTCATTTACCAGCAGGTTGCATGTAAGCAGGCATTATCACCGCACTATCATTTTCCCAGCTGACAAAAGCAAATTATATTGAAATGGTCCCAAAACATCATATCTTCCTCCAATGCCAACTTCCCTCAGTAACCGAAAAGAATGTGAAAGGCATTACGCTACATTTCCAAAACAGGGACCAAGACAACCCAGAAAAATGTGTTTCAATACTATTGCTTGTTCGCTCGACGCTCTCGATCACAACCGGGGTATAGCACTCACCGGTAAGCCCATAATAGGGTCATCTACCACATGTTTGTCCTCTCATACAAAATGAAGTCAACTTGGACTATATCAAAGTAAAGCATATCAAACATCTGTTGGGTACCGAAGCATTCAGTCAACTGGTTCGAACCTATCAACATTCTTGAACTACGACATTACCAAGCAACCAAGGAGCTTGCCAATTTCACAATACCACAAAATGTAACCTGCCATTTCAATTAAATATTTTTTAAAAACTAATTATGTTATTAAAAAAAACAATCTTTACCCGGCGAAGAATCACTAAAGACTCATAAAATCCAAACTTTAACCCACAAAAAAAGAAGCAAACTTTGCAAAGTCAAAGCGAAGTGGAAAAGAACAGTCACTTGAAGCAGCAGCTAAACCATCAAGAGCTCGAACCCCGAGCTGCTGCTGCTGCTGCAACAAAGGAAGCACCGAAACACCCACAAGGAGAAATGCCCTCCTCTTTCGGTAAACGGCGTCGTTGAGCTCACCTTGGCCGTGGCAGGCCGCCAACCTCTTCTTCTTCTGCTTCTTATTACACCTCCTTGCCTCTTCCCAAGTGTTCCCGTTGGAAAGAGGCAGGGAAGTGGAAGGGACACGGGATTGTAGCAAGTGGCTAGAGCTCCCTAGAGCAAATCCCCCCATTGGTTTCTGGGGTTTACTCCTTGAGAAGTTTGAGAGGGAGGGATTTTACCAGGGATAGAAAGAGCCAAAAGAGGGCAGGAGTTGGTTAAACTTTCAATTTTAGTACACCAGTTTTGATAATCTTTTAAACAAAAATATTGTCAAGTTTCATTCAATTAAAATTTTAAAAATAAAAGATGAAAAATATTACAGAAATGAAAAATGAGTTTTTCATAAGTTTATTCTGATTTGTTTGACATAATTTTAAATTAATTTCTTCTAATTATATTTAGAGTATCTCTATCCCAAAAAATTTATTCAAATAATGGAATATCAATTTATTCAAATAATTTTAGACCAATTTTTCATGATTTAGTTTGACATAGTTTGTGTTTTACTTTACATTGGTTTGTATTGCATCAAACATTCATTTGTGTCATGCACGACATTAATTTGTGTCGTGCATTATATTGATTTGTACCGTGCGTGATATTGGTTTATATCGTACGTGATATTAGTTTGCGTCATGTGTGACACTAGTTTGTGTTATGCCTGACATGGATGTTAATGATGATGATGGCAATAGTGACTGGATGGACCCAAGAGACTGCGTTGGTGACCGATGATGCAGCATGAATGGCGATTCAAAAGAGGGAGTGGGAGTGGGTGGCCAAAAGTGGTGGTGGTAAAGAAGAAAAAAGATTTATGATTTATGATTTATGAGAGGATTTTTTTAAAATGAGAAAAAATAATATATTCAAGTATCTTTATTTTTGATAATTTAGTATTTTACTCAAATATGCGGGTTCCCATATGGGACAACTCTCACTCTATTAAGGATTGCAATTGGGTATGATATTAAAAGGATCTGACTCATATCCTAATTTTTGTATATGATTCATATCCTACTCACGACCCAATGAATATGTTTTATAAAGATCTGTACTCGAATCTTAGGGTCTAAACAAAGATCCATGCCCTACCCATAGACTAGTTACTTCATAACATAATTTTCTTTGATTTTAATATAATCTATATAAAAATTAAGAAAAAATAAACTATATATAATAAAAAAATAATATCATACTAAATTTAAACCAAATAGTATATCTAAATCATCTAAATAAACATAGTTCAAAAATTATCAAATAATTGATAATTTTAAAATATAAAGTTCTTGCTAAATTTCTATGTCTGTTTTCTTCTCTAAAGTCTACAACAAAAATTATTCTTGTAATTTAACTATTCTCGATTACTTCTGCCTCTGAATATCAATTTTAAATATTTTAATAGTCATTTATTATTTGATATTTTAATTTAAAATTTTGGTATTTTATATATCTAAAATTTTACTATCGACATCATCAATAACTGAAACATATTTTATATTATTTACATATTCTACTGAATCTATTGAGTAAAAAAAGATATCAAATTTAAACACATTATTTTAAACACAAATTTGATAAAATATATCATTATCAAATAACTTTTTTTAAAGTTAGTTGCTAATTAGGCATTATGGTTTTTTGGGTTAGCTATTAGATTTTTCTAATTAGATGATAGGGTTTTTTGGGGTTAATTTATATATGTATCATAATTATTTTAGTAATAGATTAATTAGAGTCTAAATACGGTCTAGTTGTAACAAGCTGGACTTTATAGTAGAGTCAGTAAAGAATAGGTAATCGTTTTGTAATTAGGCAAGTCTATAAATAGGAGAAAACACAGAAGAAAGAATTATTGATGATTGATAATAAAGATTGATAACTGCTTTCTCTCCTCTCTAACTTCTTCTCCCTTTTCCTGCCTAAACCTTCTTCTTCTTCCTCCAATCTACTCTCTTTTCTTGTTCCGATCGTTACACTAGTTAATCTATTGGTATGATTTAATTAATGGATCTATGAATAAGGTTTATATCTGAGTTATCTAAATTTAAATTTTATCAAAATTAATAAATACAAATTCAGAATATGTATATGACCAGTAGGTCTTAAGATCTACAGAATAAGTTAAAAATTCAACTAACGGAGTATGGATTTTTTTTTCATCCCTGCCTTCCATGCACATGCCGCATAGACCTAGTGACCAAATTTGCCGAAATCCATTACTGGTTAAGGAAAAAATGTTGACATTATAACAAAATCTAGGCAACAATATTTCTTTATTATATTAAATTACAAAATCAAGTCATCCTTGCCCCCATCATAATCTACCATTTTGATTCTCAAAATTAAAGAACGTAAATGCGTTTTACCATATTCTCATTCCCAATCCACCAGTTCCCGGTTATTCATGTCTCACGGGCAACTTATCTTGTCATTATGTTAGTTGATAAATTTATCATACTGAGTTATTTGCATCCTTTTTATCAATTAAATGTTTTCGCATTGGAAGATTCGAAGTTTGGTTTTACACACTCTGTTCAACTATATATCATACCAGCTGCGTATGTTTCTGTTATTGTTACACTTTTGTTCACTCATTTACTATATATTTTCTGATGCGGAATCAGTGACGATCATAAAATATTTAGCACGCCAATAGTTTGCATCCCCAAGAACGTTAATGTATCGTTGTTTGTTTGATCTAAATTGTAAAATTACCTCGAATATGGTAGTCAGTGACTTGGTTAAATTATCTGGCGATGTCCCTCTCTGGGCTGGCTCAAGTGCAATACAAATGGCAGCTCACTAGGTGCACTAGGACAGGGTTAATCGACGGGAGTATTTTGCACCTACAGGAGTTTTGTAAAAGGTTGCTTCAGTCACCCTATTTTGAGCTATTTTGCTGTCGAGGCAAAATTCCTAATAGCCATCATCGTAGTGGAGATCGCTCATAAGCAGGATTGGCACTGCCTCTGGCTTGAGACTAACTCTTTGTACATCTTATCTCACTTTCAGATGCTTGAGGCTGAGGTCCCATGGCATTGGCGATCCTGCTGGTTATGCATGCTCGAGCACAGGGCTCAGATACAGATTTATGTCACTCATATCTTATGCGAGGGGAACCTGGCGGCAGATACTTTGACTCACCTCACAGAAGACGGCTGGTGGCCAAACCTCCTTGCCTTGCTCTCCAGTCACATTGGGTGCGATAAGTCTGGCCAGCCATTCTACAGGTTCGTCCCTTGACGAGATATCTTTTGGCTGTTCAAGTTGGTTGTCATTTTTGTCTGCCCTGACTACCAGGTCTGTTGGTTAGCATGGGTTGAGGCTAATTTGTTTTACCCCTCCAGACTATCATGCTTGTTGGCTAACTGGTGGTGGGTTCTTTGGCCCACCTGATTGCTAGGACTGTTGGTTAGCAGGTGTGTTGTGGACTTATAAATATTTTGTATATTTTTTTTATGGGAAAAGAATCTTTAAGTACCCTGTGGTTTGCCAAAAAATCACTTTAGTACCCTGTGGTAAAGAACCCTTAATTCGAGTCATACCTCACCAATTTTCCATCACTTTGGTCCCAAATTACGATACTGCCCCTCCATGAATCAGAACCTAACCAAACTCAATTCAACCGGACCGAACCTATATTCAATTTAATCCAATGGGGCGTAGAAAATAAGATATGACTCGGATTGAGCTGAAATTTTACAAGAAGTATCCTAACAATACATACGACTTACAAAAAAATTTCAGGAATTTTAGAGGCCTCGAAGTATTTTTTTATTTTTCAAAACGCTGAAATTTTGTAAAATCACATAAAATAGAAAATACATCCAATTAAGTTAAAACTGGTCCCATGGATGAATTTTGGTTCCAAAATTGATTGGAAGTTCTTAAGGTTTCATGGGACAAATTTCAACTCAATTGGATATATTTTCTATTTTATACGATTTTACGAAGTTTTAGCACTTCGAAAAATAAAAGAAATAATTTTGTGCC
This sequence comes from Hypericum perforatum, assembly GCA_012979155.1. Classification (NCBI taxonomy): domain Eukaryota; kingdom Viridiplantae; phylum Streptophyta; class Magnoliopsida; order Malpighiales; family Hypericaceae; genus Hypericum; species Hypericum perforatum. Next base: position 175,504 of record SOPF01027243.1, on the reverse strand, counting down.
TCTAAAATTTCTAAAATTTATTTCATACATCATGTGTATTTTTAGGATTCTTCCCAATGGGATAAGTTTCAACTTAATTGGATGTATTTTCTATTTTATATGATTTTACTAAGTTTCAACACTTTGAAAAAAAAATTACTTTCGGGCCTCTAAAATTTCTGAAACTTTTTCTGTAAGTCCTGAGTATTTTTAGGATGCTTCTTGTAAAATTTCAGCTCAATCCGAGTCATATCTTATTTTTTATGCTCCATTGGGTTAAATTGAATATGGATTTGGTACGGTTGAATTGGTTTTGGTTAGGTTCTGATTCAGGGAGGGGCAGTATCATAATTTTGGGACCAAAGTGATAGAAATTGGTGAGGTATGACTCAAATTAAGGGTTCTTTACCACAGGGTACTAAAGTGATTTTTTTGCAAACCACAAGGTACTTAAAGATTCTTTTTCCTTTTTTTATTTATTGACATTTTTTAGGGAAAAAAATAAGTTTTAGATCTGGATTTATATCGACTCTATCTAAATTTAAATCCTATCAAAATTAATAAATACAAATCCATACCATACTCATAACCGGTAGACTTTGAAATCTACAGAAAAAGTTGAAGATTCAACTCACAAGATATGAATTCATTTGTCATCCCTGGGCTCCATGCACAGGCCGCGTAGATCTAGTGACCAAATTTGCCAAAATCCATTGCTGGTTAAGGAAAAAATGTTGACATTATAACAAAATATAGGCAACAATATTTATTTATTATATTAAATTACAAAATCAAGTCCTCCTTTCCCCAACATAATCTACCATTTTGATTCTCAAAACTAAAGAACGTAAATGCGGTTTACCATATTCTCATTCGCAATCCACCGGTTGCTAGTGCTTCATGTCTCACGGGCTACTTATCTTGTTCTTATGTTAGTTGATAAATTTAACATACTGAGTTACTTGCATCCTTTTTATCAATAAAATGTTTTCGCATTGGAAGATTCGATGTTTGATTTTCTTCTCTCTATTCAACTATATATATATCAAACCAGCTGCCTATGTTTCTGTTATTGTTACACTTTTGTTCACTCATGTATTATATATTCTCTGGTTAGGTATCAGTGACGATCATAAAATATTTAGCATGCCAATAGTTTGCATCCCCAAGAACGTTAATGTACCGTTGTTTGTTTGATCTAAATGGTATGGTAGTCAATGACTTGGTTTAATGTCAAAATGGGTCAAAGATTCCAATAATTTTCCCTTTGGAATTTGTGCTCCCTTCGAGTCAGTCGCATATTAATTGGCGACAATATTTTACCAAGAAACATAGTTTTCCAACACTTAAAAGATAATTTGTTTGATGCCAATATTCTACAGCCTCGGATTCTCTTAAAACAAATAATATCAACAGTGTTCGATTGATTATTTCGATTTCAGACCAATCGTTACAGAAAAAGTTGGGAGTATATGGACCTTAGTGTTCAATTCAAGGGGTATCAAATCTTGAGCGCACCACTCCATCTAATCGAATTGTGTTTAGCCATTGAATAATATGAGTGGGCTCCAAATCTCTCCATAATGGAGAATTCCACTAGGACCACTAAAGTTGTGCCTCTAAAAGGAACGGCTATTTGTCACTGAAAATGATGCACGTCTACGAATTATTATCACCTCCTACACCGATTGAATGTACGATACATTACTTGGAACATCCTACATTTTCAGGTGCCGAAAAGTAGACATCTAAGTGTCAAATTTTCTATTTGATGTGATATTTCTAGAATAATTTTTATTTGTTGAGCGACAACATTTTAATTTGGCACCGTCAAATTACTAAGGTCAATTTTCGTTCCTGGTTGACGGATGAGTCTTGCATACCAGACATGTTACTGAGTGAGTTTAATTGACGATCGACGAAAATTCAACTACGAAATTACAATCATGTTGCAGTGCAACCATTTCATGGAAAAATGTTGTATCAATTTGCATACACATTTCAACATGTGCGGAATATATGTATTTGCCAAGGAGTCCAAACTGTTTAAAGAGGTAAGAACTTAGGAAGTTATTGATCAAAGCCGCGAAATGAGAAGGAAAATCGATGGGTGAGGGCTCTTCTTGGCCACTTCTAATCCATCAAAATTGGAAGTGCTGATTAAGATCAGTGTCTATTCTCGAAGTATAAAATGAAGAATACGAGACTCGGATGATTATACTGTCCGAGATTCGCCAATGCCTTAGCAAAATTTGACTAATAGCTCGGTTACTTGCTTGATCGTCCACAGCTGTCAACTGGTCTATAGGCGATCAGGCAGAAACGGCCAGTCCCATTGCGAAGCAGTCGTCCTGGAAGCTCGACCCAGGAGAGGTATGGGAGGATGTATCGTTGGTGTTTCCTGCTTTCTCCTCGGCAAAAAACTCGGCAGACCGACAATCAAAACTGCAAAACGCTTTCTCGCCTCTGCAAAATTCACAAGCAATGTGAAGCAATGTGGTTCAAACATAACCTTCTAAACGGATAACATGATACATACCTGTAAATGAAAATGTCATCATCCTTCTCCAGCATTTTCTTGCAAGAGCAACAGAAGCTCAAAAAATCTGAAGGATGTGCTGTTGAACCTTCCAGGAAATCAGCTTGGCGAGGCAGCTCAATATCTAGGTTCTCTAACTCGCCAAAATTGGATAACTCATTCGTTTCAATGTCCAAAATGCAGTCACCAAAAATATGAGTTGTTTTTGGGTTTGGTCCATGTGATATAATGCGGGTATAATCCTCAGAAAGTTCAATTTCTCGTGCAGAAAAAGAACGAGCAAACTTGTCGCTAGTGTCAGCTTGTGATCCACCGAAACCTAGGGGCAAGCTGGCTATGGTTGTAGCTCTAGCAAGTAAGCAGAGCTTTGTGCTCGGCGGGGAAGAGTTAATGAGAGGTCTGCATTGCAGTAAAACTCCATCATCAGACAAGCTACGATCAGATTCATTGTACCAGGGAATGGGAGGACTGGCTTCAAGTGAAGAAATCACAATGTTTCTTGGAGAAGAATTGGACCCCACATAGTACTCAGGCTTCACTTCAGGTCCAAAGATTATGTTCTTCCTGGTTGGTGAACCAACAACTTCTCTAGTTGGTTTGATTTCATTCGCAAGCAAATTTACGATGCCAAGGCCTACCTTACTGCAATCCCATAATCTCTTATGACCACTAATCTGTGGTGATCTAGGAGACTTCCTTCCGAAAGGGTTGCTAAGATTTGAGAAAAAACTTAAATCAAGTGGAGATGTGGGGCTCCAACTTGACTCCGAATCCATTGAGCCTCTAGAGCTGAAGCCTACAAACAAACCCGGAATATTGAAAAGCGAACTGCTTATATGTCTTAGGCCCAACATGTCCGAAGAAGAATCGACCATTGGATTGGCAGATCTTTCTACAGCATTCTGCTTCACTCAACAAGCATCATCTAAAGCTATCCAATTGTTGTCATTAGAAACCAGAAGTTTCTCACTGCAATAGTTTGATGTAAAATGAGGGATCAAAGCTGATTGATTTCTTCCGAAACAGCAAACCACGAGCCTAAAGAAATGGATCATCCAAAAACCACACGAATGGATGTCCCGAGCTTCACGACACTGCTGCGGTGAGCACCAGTTCAGTCATAAATACTCAAGTTAATATGAGAAGAACAAAGAGCTGGCACATCCAAACACAATCTTGAATTCCTTAAGCAACAAACTTGATAGTACAGAAGCATAAAATGAAACAAGAACAAAACCAAAAACCCGAATCATCGAGCACTCAAAATACCGGTGATTCATATAATCCCACAAGAATTGAACCCTTTCTATACCCAGAAGTGGAAAAAAAAATCCATTCTTTCAACCAAAGGGACCTCATACTAAGCATCAAGATCATTTCTTTACAACAGATAGATCATCAAATCAAGTTCATGAACATAAAAGAACTCACTCACAACCAAATTCAAAGATCAATATTTTATGACACCCACTTGAAAAAGATCCAACTTTGGTCAACTGGGTAAGCATTAGAAACAAGTGACATAGAGTCAATGAGAAGCCCCACACCTGCACCTAGAGCTCCATAGAAAGGCTTGGATAGTGAGGAGCTCCTCCAACTGGGCAAGAAGAGACCAATGGTGGTGGTGATGTTCACAAAGCTTGGAACTTTGCCAACCACAGGTCTCTCCCCTTTATATACTTGTCATTTCCCTAATATTTTATTTATTTTTATTAATTACTCCAATGACTTTTTTTCTACTTCTCTTGACATCATAATGGTAGATTGTTTTTGGTAATATGTATTTTTGGTAGGTTGTTAACAACTATGTATGTAGTTTTTATTTTTTGTATAGTTCTTTTCTACTACTTTCCCTCTTTTTTATATTCGCAACACTTAAATAAAAATTAATTAAATTTTTTATCAACGGAATAATTTTAATATCCAAATAACTTGCTAACCCATTGCCGAAAAATAATGTTGCCAACACATTCATGTTCCTGAAAATGACATCCACTTGTAGTGTTCCTCTCTTAGAAAGCGCCAATTCACGGTTTTCCAAATTCATGTTCAATCCTCTTTAAGTTATTTAGATGTATCAGAAAAATGTATCCGTACATTACTTATTTGATTCTTTTGGTTACCCGTACTTGCAATTTCTTCTTTATTACAATAACTTCACATCCGGTACGATTAATTACTTAAGTAAATTTTAGTTATAAAATGTATGTAATTCTCTACTTGGTAGTGTTTCAATGCCTCTTGTGTAATTTCCCATAATTAAATGAAATGACCGTAATTTTGAACTTCATTGAATCTACTAAGCTTCTAGTTCCAAATAATTAAGTGCACTAATTATGAAGTGCATTAAATAGTGAATTGACCGTAATTTTGTATGATTATTCTTCATTCTTCCAATTTTCAGGTGAAATGGAATACTAATGAGTAATAACACACAAACATTCTTACCATAAGAGTCCTCGCAACTAATAAATAATTTAAAATCACTTGAGAATATATTAAGTTGAAGTTTTGTAAAATGGACTCCGGATATCATATATTTCAAAAAATAATCACAAATAAAAAAATTGATACCAATAGTTGGCATCGTGGAAATAACGAATTTCAGCAATTATAGTGTTCAAAGTATTTTTTTTTTTAATTGGTTTTCAACTCGAAATCTATCATAACTATTCTACAGACTAATGCAAAATTTATATTGGTATCAACAAATGTGAATAGAAGTGTTCACCAAGGGTACATTTTCGACGAGTCAATTACATAGCTTAATGTGGATGTAGCATAATAAACATGTTGCCCTCACTTTTTGTACGGTTCGTCTTGCTTTGTTGAAATACCAGAGGACCACAAAGAAATGGTGGGAGAGCCCTACACCGTACACTTTCTCTGCGCACTAAGGGATAAAAAGTCATCGAGAAGAAGAAAATGATGTGTTCCCTTCCTCTCATTTGCCTTTTCTTTATGGAGAATCGGAGGAGACGAGACAAGACTTGGACGTGAATTGAAAGTAACGGACCAAACAACTAGATTTTTATAACGATCACTGGAAACGAAAAAATTTGGGTGATCAAGACTCCTAATTCACAATTAGATGTAAACGTACGTTTTTTTACTACAGAAATTCTTCATTGTAACTTGTACTAATCTTTTGTTTTAATTCTAACGAAATTTGGGTAGATACATAGCTTACACAACATAATTTATCATTTATAATATAAATGATATATAAAAAGGGTAAATTATCATAAAGTTCTTGGTTTATTCCCGCATTTGTAATAGAATTCTTGTTCTATCATAATTTTGTATATGATCCCTATTTTATAATAAAATATTGGTCTCAGATCTCTGACTAGCGTCATCAATCTTTCTTTTTTGTCATGAAATTGATCAAAATATCTTTAAATAATAAAATAAAATTTACTTCTTCAATCTCAAACTAAAAAATTTGCCCAACGGCCTTCCCCCTCGCCTTCCTTCGGCTCTTCGATGGCTTCGCTCGGCCTATGTGAATCAGTAGGGATACAAGTCGATGGTGAAAAGGTTGAGTGACATGGGGAGGCCTAGGGAGGCAGAGAGCTTGCTAGTGGTTATCGAGAAAAATAAGATGGGGCCCACAATGTTTGAGCTTCGTTGTGTGATATACGAGTACGGGAGGTTAGAGTTCCTAAATGAGATGGAGAGGATGTTCGATTCAATGGCGAGAGGAAATGGCTCAAGTCCATTTTAGAAAGCTTTAGCCTAAAATCCTTTCTTTTCCCTTGAGAATTGATTCCAAACAAGCTCGAAATCCTAGGAGGAGGAGGAGAAGAAGTGAGAACTACTCATGGTGAGATGAACCAAGATAGACGAGCGAGCACAGATGACTTTTCGGCAGTGGTGGCTGGTGGTGGTTTGCCATGATAAGCAGACATCGCCAATAATGAGCCCAACAACTATATCGCTTTTAGCATTGAAGAGAGAGAAACAAAAAAGGATTTACAATGTATTATCGTGATAACTAATGGATAAATTACCTTCATGAAATTTTTTTGTTTATTTTTGGGTTTTAATCTTGGTGTTCTAATGTAGAAGAAAATTGAAGAAGAAAATTTTTATTTTATTTTTTGTGTAAAGATATTTTTGTCAATTTTATAGCAAAAATTAAAAAAAAACTGATGACTTAAGCTAGAGACCTCAAACCAATATTTTATTATAGAGTAGCACCATATACTAAATTTTGATAGAACGGGTACTCTATCGTAAATACGAGAATAAGCCAAGGACATAAGAATAATTTATCCTATAAACAATTATTTATAAAAAATAGTGATGTTTTTTTCCAAGGTAATATAGATTAGGTAAATTATTTATCTATAGTTTGACATATTTGTCTCTTATCTCCTCTAGTTGTAAATAAAGAAAAATTTCATCTAATTTGACAAAATTATATTTTGTAGCTCATGATTGACATGTTCCTACATGAAAAAAAATCTTCCATTCTTTCTCTGTCCCCCTCCATTCTTTCTTCCTCACGATGTCGATTAATTCCCTTCTCTAAATATTTTTTTTGTAAAGCATCTTTTATTCTCTTTGTTATTTAAAAAAAAAGTTAATCAAACTAATTGAACCTGTTTGTTCAAACAAGAAACGAAACTCATAAATCATTTGCTTTTTAGAGATAGGAGATTCAAAAAGTAGAAGAGGAGAGGGGAGGATGAAAGTAGTAGCGAGGGGAGTATTGTAGAGGATCGATATTGGAAGGCGGTACGAGGAACAAGGGAATCATTGAGATTAGGAACTAGAGGCTCACACTAACTGCCAAAATGACCTCAAAGAGGAGAAGTTCCAACACCTCGTCAGCACCTGCTACCGGGATCTCATCAACGATCCAGCGACTCCATCGTTTCCATGAAATCCATCATCAACTCCAACATCGACCGAATTCATAACCACCTCCTCACATAATCTCTATATTGCGGGACCCATCCTTACTAAGAAAGTCCTACTTTACTCCCTTGTTTGTAGAAAGTGAGTGACGAAATAATTCTATATTAAATCATTTAAATAAATTTATTCAATGCAAAATCCTAAACTAAATCATTACAATCTAGATTTTGGTTACCTCATTGTCTAAGGGATGACGATGAAAATGAGATCAAGAATTTTATTGTTGATGTATTCTTGGAATAAGTTGAAAAATGATATTTTTTTTGTTTTTCCATAGGGAGGAGATATAAATTTTTTCGGTCTTTTTAAAGTGTAGGATATTTCAGTCATTTTGTGTACTTTTCGCTAGAGAAAATTCAAGTTCTGACTTTAAAGATTTAAGAGTATATTTTTTGTCAAACTAAAATAAATTTTTAATCTATTTACATAATAGAAAAAGATAAAAATGAAAATGTCAAATTACAAAAACATAAAATAATTTATCCTATATATTATACATGTCAACAAGGTGAGACTTATCATAAGATCCTTAGTGAAATGGGTCGCACACGTGTCAATAAAATCGAGGGCTCGGGTAATTGACTTTTTATAATTAAAAAAACATTTTCTCAAAGGACATAGTTAATCAATAATGCAGTTCAACTAATAAATAATTTGGATATTTTAATAGTAATAAATTTCTTAGTATATTTAAGGCTTACTTCCTTCAGCAGTTTTTTAAATCAAGTTTTTTTACCCCAATTCAGATTTTGAAAGAGCATTCTTAGATTTCCAAAAGAAAAATAATTTCCACAAATTATACTAAATATCCATATAAACTTGATGATGTGAGCAAGCCTAAGGATGCACCTACTATCAAGTTTGTAGACTCGCAGCAAGTTCAAGTTCCAATTGGGCCAATGACAAGAGCAAGAGCTAGGAAATTGTAATCTAATTTTAATGGACTTATGGAAGAAGTTTGGGATCAAGCTAATTCACACAAGTCAAGGGACGTCCATGCAACCCAAGGAAAGCCCATGCATGTGTTGGAGGCTATTTTGGAAGCTTGAAACCCACGCCCTATTCTGGTTGCATGCACACAAGAAGATTCAAGAAGAATCAAGCTAATTTAGACATGCAATCTGATTGTTTAGTATGTGCTAGTTATTTAATTATTATGTTTTAGATTTCATTCTTATTTAGCTTAAAAGTTTTGGCCAGAATAACCCTACTTAGGCAAGGGAATAATCGGCCAGCTTTAAAACTCCTTTTTAGGAGTTAGTTTGTATAGGAAGTTGTGAGACTTTTGGAGCCTATATAAAGAGGTCTCCTCATTCAATAATATGGAGACCATTCAAAATAATTTCGAATTATAACTTAGCTTTGGCTAGTTGTGTGAGTTTTGATACTCATAGTGTGTTATTGCTTAGGCTAGTGTGTCGCTTAGCTAGAACGAAGCCTTCACTTATCAAGTGGATCATCCATCCCCACTTGTGGTGTGATACAAACTTTGATCAAGGTTCATAAGCTCTTTGCTATGGGTTAAGGTCAATTTGTGCCTTAGTTCTTTGCAAGTTCTTTGTGAGTTATGATCTGTTCCATTCTAAAGTAACAATGGTCCGAGTTTGTGAATCTTTCCGCTGAGATTCATATCATTTGGTATCATAGCTTTGGCTTATTGCTTTAGGTTCATTATCCTTGTTATTCTTATTTGTTGGTTCATTTTTGTTGCTTGCTAGCCCGTGAAGTTCCTTCACTGATCGAGACAAAAGAGAGGAAAAGAAATGAGTGAAGCGAAAATAGAAAAAAAAGAAAAGAAAAGAAAGAGAAAGAAAAGAGAGAAAAGTGCATGGAAAAGGAGGAAAGAAAGAGAGCTAAATAGGTCAGCAAGCCTAAATAGATTCGCAAAACTAAACAGGTTTTTGCACGACCAAAAGAGGAATGCGTGCAAGTCTAAAAGAGAGCAACTAATCTGGAAAGAAAGAGGAAAAGAAGCACGCAACTAATCTGGAAAGAAGGAAAAATATGCGAAAAGAAAGAGAAGCAAGCCAAAATAGAAAAAAGCAAGAGTCCAAAAGAAGAAAACAAAACAGGAAGCAAAATCAAAAGGAAGCTTGCGAACTAAAACAAGGACTACTCAGCCGAACCAAAAGAAGAAAAGGGTGCGCAAGCTAGAAGAGGAAATAAATCATGAAGCTGCAGACTAGGAGAAAAGAGTGCGAACTGAGTTGCAAGACTAAACAAGAAAGAAAGGTCTAAAGAGGGACTTTAACATTTTGGTTGCTAAGTGACAAGTGTAGTTCAAGCAAGGCTGCCCTAGCTTTAGTAAGAATATACAAGTATCATGAGAGGAAAAAGGTAAGAGTGTGCAAGCACCTTAGAGAGAAAAGCCAAATATTTGAGTACAAACACGAGTGAACTTGAGTGCACCTTATATTAAGAGCATACACGTAAGGGAGTGAACTTGTGAGGCCATAATTTTTTTTACTAACAAAGTTTTCTTGCAGCATGTCTCACGAAGGCAAGAGAGGAACCCTGGCCCCAGTTGATATTAAGTTGCTCACAGAGGCTCTAACAGGGAATTCCAACACATGATGTAAGCTGAAATTGAGCCATTACACAACCGTATGGATGCAATAGAGCAATCTAGTTCAAGTCATGTACCAAGGAGGAGAGTACCAAAAGAGTCAAGTGGAGCTGATTCTGAAGAAGGTGAAGGCTCTACAAGGAGTCTTAGGAGAGCAAAAGCAAACCATCCACTTAGGGAAGCAAGACAAAGGAGAGATGATAATGTGGAAAGTATTAAGCTGAAGATACCTTCCTTTGATGGTCATTCTGATCCAAAAGTATACTTAGAGTGGGAGAAGAAGATTGATTTCGTATTTGATTGCCACAATAGCTCCAAAGCAAAGAAGGTAAAACTTGCCATCACTGAATTTACTGATTATGCTATAACTTGGTGGGATCAACTTGTGACAAGCAGGAGGAGAAATGGAGAGCACCATATAGCTACTTGGGCAGACATGAAAGTGGTGATGAGGAAGAAATTTGTTCCAAGTCATTACTATAGAGGGATGTACAAGAAGTTACAAGGGATGAGTTAAGGAAGTTTGAGCGTGGAGGAGTATTTCAAATAGATAGAGATGGCCATGATAAGAGTTGATATAGAAGAAGATGGAGAAGTTACCATAGCAAGGTTCTTGAATAGACCCAATCCTAAAATTCAAGACAAAGTTGAGTTACAACACATGGAGTTGGAGGACATGGTGCACATGGCAACAAAGATTGAGAAGCAACTCGAGAGGAGAGGAAGAGAAACTAGAGCTACATCGAGTTCTACTTAGAAGTCAAGCTACCCAAAGAAGTTTGACAAACCACAAGCAACCAAAGTAGAGCATAAGTCTGAGAGTTCTCATGCTAATTCTCAAAAGAAAGTGAAAGTCACTCTAGCTAGAAACTGTGACATCAAGTGCTTTAAATGTCAAGAAAGAGGGCACATCTCAAGTCAATGCCCTAACAAGCAAGCAATGGTGATTAAGGAGAGTAGAGAGATTGAAACTAAAGAAGAAGATTCGGAGCATGAAAGCATGCCTTCATTAGAGGACATATCCAAGGAGGAATATCAAGTTGTTAAAAAGCTTACTCTCGTAAGTAGGAGAGCATTGAATGTGCAAGTGAAAGGAGAAGATGATGTAGCTCAAAGAGAGAATATTTTTCACACAAGGTGCTATATCAAATATAAGGTGTGTAGTGTCATCATAGATGGAGGAAGTTGTGCTAATGTTGCAAGTTGCAAGTACTACTATAGTGGAAAAGCTAGGGTTACTAATTGAAAAACATCATAAACCTTACAAACTACAATGGCTGAATAATAGTAGAGAAGTAAGAGTGACGAGACAAGTATTGGCAGCATTCCGCATTAGCAACTATGAAGATAAAGTGTTGTGTGATGTTGTACCAATGCAACCTAGTTATCTATTGTTAGGAAGGCCAGCAGTTTGATAGAAAAGTGCATCATGATGGCTATACCAATAAGTATTTATTTATACTTAAGAAGAGAGTGATCACCTTGGTACCCTTGTCACCATCATAAGTTTGTGAGGATCAAAGTAAGTTACAAAAAGAAAGTGATGAAAAAGGGAGCGTGACAAGAAAAAGAAAAGAATGAGAGGAGAGAAGAAGCAAAAAAGAGATGAGAAAAATAGCCAATGGAGAGAAAACAATTGAGAGCAAAAAAGAGCTACTATGTGGGAACAAGTGACATTAAGCAAGCATGTTTTAAGAAAAAGTCTATGATCTTACTTTGGTATAAAGAGGTACTTTTAAACACTAACAAGCTTAGACCACATGTGCCTAATATGGTTATTTCTCTTTTACAAGATTACAAGGATGTCTTTCTCGAAGAGCTACCACCTGGTTTACCACCTATTAGAGGGATTGAATACCAAATAGACTTTGTTCCGGAAGCTGCCATACCTAACCATCCCGTAGATAGAAGCAATCCTGAAGAAACAAAGGAGCTTGAGAAGTAAGTCAACTACCTATTGGAGAAAGAGTATGTGAGAGAGAGCATGAGTCCATGTGCTATCCCAGTCCTACTTGTGCCCAAGAAGGATGGTTCATGGAGAATATGTGTTGATTGCCGAGCAGTCAACAACATAATAGTAAAATATCATCACCCTATTCCTCATTTAGATAATATGTTAGATGAGTTGCATGGATCTTGCATATTTTCTAAGATTGATTTGAAGAGTGGATATCATCAGATTAGAATGAAAGAAGGAGATGAGTGGAAGACTACTTTTAAGATGAAGTATGGGTTGTATGAGTGGATGGTTATGCCATTTGGTTTGTCCAATACACCTAGCATATTTATGCAACTCATAAATCATATTTTACGTCCATTCATTGAAAAGTTTATAATTGTTTACTTTGATGATATGCTCATTTATAGCAAGAGCGTGGGGGATCATTTGGAACATTTGAAATCTATTTTAGATGCACTTAGAGAGGATCTATTGTTTGCTAACTTAAAGAAGTACACCTTTTATATGGATGAACTTGTATTCTTGGGTTTTATTATTGGAGCTAACGGAATACAGGTTGATGAAAAAAAGATTCGAGCTATTCGAGAATGGCCAAGCCTTACATGTATTGCTAATATTAGAAGCTTTCATGGACAAGCTAGTTTTTATAGGAGATTTATGAAGGACTTTAGTAGCATAGCTGCACCGATCATTGAAGTCATTAAGAAGAACGTGAGATTTACTTGGGGAGAAGCGCAAGAGAAGGCATTCCAACTACTCAAAGGGAAGTTGACTAATACACCTTTGTTAACTTTACCTAATTTCTCTAAGACTTTTGAAATAGAGTGCGATGCCTCAGGTATAGGAATTGGAGCTGCCCTTATGCAAAAGGGAATACCAATTGCATACTTCAGTGAGAAACTAAGTGGAGCAACCTTAAACTATCCAACCTATGACAAGGAGATGTACGCACTAGTTTGAGCATTAGAGATATGGCAGTATTACTTGTGACCCAAGGAATTCGTGATTCACACTGATCATGAATCATTGAAACACTTGAAGGGGTAACACAAGTTGAATAAAAGACATGCACGATGGGTGGAGTTCATTGATACATTTCCTTATGTTATATGCTATAAGCAAGGTAAGGAAAATATAGTGGCTGATGCACTATCACGAAGGTACGCCTTGATTTCAACTCTTGATACTAAACTACTTGGTTATGAACATATTAAAGAGTTGTATGTTGATGATGTTGATTTTAGCGAATTATTTAGATCAACTGAAAGGAGTGCATTTGGTAAGTTCTTTTGGAATGAAGGTTACCTATTTTGTGAAAACAAGTTTTGTGTGCCTAATTATTCTATGCGAGAGTTGTTAATTCAGGAGGCACATGGAGGCAGATTGATGGGGCATTTTGGAATTGCAAAGACTTTGGCAATGCTACAAGATCATTTCTTTTGGCCACACATGAAGAGAGATGTTGAGAGAGTTTATGGTCGTTGCATCACTTGCAAGAAAGCCAAGTCAAAGGTAAAACCCCACGATTGGTATACCCTACTACCTATACCTAGTGAGCCTTGTATTGATATTTCTATGGAATTTGTGTTAAGACTTCCTAGGACTAAGCGTGGAAGAGATTCTATTTTTGTGGTAGTGGACAGGTTTTCTAAGATGGCACATTTTATTCCTTGTCATAAAATTAATGATGCTTCAAACATTGCTGATTTGTTCTTTAGAGAGGTTGTTAGGTTGCATGGCATGTGATGTGCATGTAAATGTATACACATTTGATCATGTTTAGCACGTTGTTTAGTTATGTTTGAAGTTAATTTGGTCATATTTTTGTCCAATGTTCCATTTGTTTTATACTTCGGGTCAAGATTCAGATATTTGTCGAGTTCTTGTGTTTATTGCAGGAAAGGATTTGAAGCACGGACAATCAGATGAAGAGCTTGATTGAGAAAAGAAGTTTTCAGAAGCATAGTGCAAGCTACATTCTGCAGCCCACGCTATAGATGGAAAATGCAAAGTGTAGCTCACACTATGTTTTGTAGCGTACATTACAGATAAAGAATACGTAGCACCCACTATGAAATGTAGCGTACGCTACTACCTGAAGAAAAGTCATAGAAAGCTGTACCAAAGCTGACTTCTCCTTCGGCTGTGCTAATTTCTTCCACTTGCATAAGCAAATTCCAAAATGGCTATGCAATGTTGAATTCAAAGCTGGCAAGAGAAGTGTTCGTGGCAAATTAATTGAAGGCAGCGCCATAAACTTGGACTTTTCTCATATAAGTTTTATTAGCCACTATTGAAGACGTCCAAGTTGCATTCCAGGTTGTTGCCAACCTCTTCCCAGCCGCCTTTGAAGATTCAATAGTCACCTTTGAAGAATTGACAACCATTTTCAAGTTGTTTTTGATGACCTCTTCTAAGTTGCAAGTTGTTGCCAACTCATGTTAATTAAATGTCCAAGTTGAAGACTTTTAGTAGTGTAGTTAGGCTATAAATACATGTGCTAGAGAATGAGGATCCATCCATTAGTTAGGCAATAAAATAAAAAGTTAAAATTATAGACTTCTAGTTTTAGAACTTATTCTTTGCATTTTCATTTGGAAGGATTGTATTCAACATTCAAGATTCTTGATTGACAAGGTATTTTCATACTTATCAACCATTGTCTTTCATTATATTGCTTTGGTTGTTTAGTGATCAAAATCTTATATATGTGTGCTTGAGATTGAGATTGACGACCTTAGTCTTTAACACAAAAATATAATCATTGATAGTTTATTAATCGTTCTTGCTTTAGTTTATATTAAGAAATAGGATTGACGACCCTAAATCCAACTTGCTTTAGATTTGATTATTGTTCGAAAGTAGGATTGACGATCCTAAATTCATATAGCAATTTGTAGCATTGGATTAATCACCAAATTACATTAATTGATTTGCTTAGCTTGAAATCTAGTAACTCATAATCTGGTACTTATCGAATGAATTCCTTTTTCTATGTGAAGACGATCTTACTTACTACTATATTATTTGTACGATCATGTACTCTTGCACGTGTTTAGATCCTACTTTGGAAGCCTATGATAATTATTTCTGATAGAGATGCTAAGTTCTTAAGTTACTTTTGGAAAACCTTATGGTGCAAGCTAGGAACTATGTTGTTATTTTCTACTACTTGTCATTCTCAAACTAATGGTCAAACTGAAGTAGTGAATAAGACTTTATCTACACTTTTGAGAGCACTTATTAAGCATAACATTAAGACTTGGGAAGAATGTTTGCCACATGTTGAATTTTCTTATAATCATTCAGTTCATTCTGCTACTCTATTCTCACCATTTGAGCTTGTTTATAGATTTAATCCTTTGACTCCATTGGATTTATCACCTTTACCTTCGAGTGAGCATGTTAACTTAGATGGCAAGAAGAAAGCTGAATTTGTTAAACAGTTATATGAAAAAGCAAGAATGAATATTGAGAAGCGCACGAAGCACTGTTAGATTGTCATGTACAATGGTGTCTCACCAGATGCCATTAAACTTTGACTATTCAAGTATAGCTTGAAGGATGATGGTAGAAATTGGGTAGATACATTTCCTTCTAGTACCTTCACCATGTGGGACGAGCTTGCCGACAAGTTTCTAGCAAAGTATTACCCTCCAGGTAAAACCATCCAACTTCGTAATAAGATTTCTCAATTTAGGCAACATAGTGGTGAATCTCTCTATAAAGCATGGCATTGTTTCAAGGGACTACTTCGTGAATGCCCACATCATCAAATACCAAACTAGATATTGATCCAAATATTCTACAATGGATATGAGCCTTAAGTTCGAGTCAACCTAGATGCAGCAGCCGGAGGTGATTTAATAGATAAGTCAGAAGCAGATGGCTTTTGAATCATCGAAGCCATGATCACTAATAACCATGAGTGGGTGATCAAACTGAGAAAAAAAGAGTCACTATTATGCAAGACAGTGGCGAAGTAGCTGCTCTAAAAGCAAAAGTAGCAGCACTTACATAGATAGTCAAAAGTTCAATAACACCACAAGCGGCATCATCTTCCCAGGTTTGTGAAATTTGTACTAGACCATATGGTACGGATAACTGTTCTTTAATTGCTGAACCTGTTAATTATATAGGTAATACTAATAGGAACAATGACCCTTATTCTGCTACATATAACCTGAATCGGAGAAACCACCCTAATTTTTCATGGAAGAATAATGTAGGTCAACAGGTGCCTCAACATCCGAGATCACCTTTCAGAAAAGGAAATGCGCAAGGTCCTTCACATTAGCAATTTTAACCATACCAACAAAGATGGTAGCAGCAAGCGCCACCTCAGCAAGATCGATAGAGTGAAGACGAGTTGCATAAGTAAGTGCTTAGTTATGAGGCAACAATCCAGAATCTAGAGGTTCAGATCGGCCAATTTGCAGTACAACTCAACACAAGACTGCCCAGCATGCTGCCAAGCAACACCAAAGCTCCACTAACTAATCAACAGTAGTACAAGGCCATCACCACCAAAAGTGGGCTTGACTTAGGGAAGAATGTAGTAGCTCCATCAATGAAGTCGCTAGTGAAGTCGATGAATGAGGAAGAGGAAGAGCTTCAAGTGACACCTGCCGTAGCAAGGAAAGATAACCCCGTGGTGGAGCCATGCAAATTAATATCAGAAGGGAAGTACCCTCCCCACCATTCCCACAAAGAGTCAACAAGTAAGCCTCGCATCCGAGCTACCAGAAGTTCTTGGAGCTTTTCAAGAACCTCTATATTAACATCCCACTTTTTGATACATTTGAGCAAATGCCTACTTACCAGAAGTAGATTAAGGAGTTTATTTCAAAGAAGAAGCGCATCGACAAATTTGAAGTCATTCCCTTGACTCGAGGATATAGTGCAGTATTATCTCAAGATCTTCTCAGAAGATGAAGAATCCTGAGAGTTTCACCATCCCGTGCACCATAAGAGATCAAACATTCAAGAAGGCCTTGATCGATCTTGATTCTAGCAACAACCTCATGCCCTTCTCCATATTCTAGAAGCTTGGGTTGGGAGACATACAGTCGATATCAGTAGTCCTTCAGCTTACAGATAGATCATTGGCTATGCCAATAGGGATAATTGAGAATGTGCTTGTAAAAGTTGATACTCTGAACTTTCCAGTGGACTTCATTATTATAGAAATGGAAGAACATCTAGACATGCCCATTCTCCTTGCGCGGCCATTTTTAGCCACGGGAAAGAAAAATATTGATATAGAAAAGAGGGAGTTGCAATTCAAGGTTGATGACGATGAGGTTATTTTTAATGTATTTGAAATAGTCAAGCACCCCACCATGATGAATAACTACTACAGGATTGACATTGTTGACAAGTTGGAGGCTTAGCCAAGTGTAGAGGTCTACCTTGAGAGCCAACCCGAGGTAATATAGGAAATCAAAAAAATAGAGGTGGGTGGGCTAAAAATTGGAGAACAAGCATTCTGGGTCCAAGCTACTAAACCACCAGACATGGAGCATAAACCACCACCTGATCACTTAAGGTATGCTTACTTGAGTAGAGATAATGAACTTCCTAATATTATGTCTACATCTTTTACTTACGAACAAGAGGCAAAACTACCAAGAGTCCGCATACGCAATAAGGCAAAATCCAAGGAAACAAACGAGCACTTACAGGTAAACCTAGCTACTCATATTGTCCTCCAAGGATCATGGGCAGAACTTGATGACCCAGGACTTCGATGATCAATTGCAATCGTCAAGCTAATAACATCAACTTAGAATTAAAGTATCTTCTCCCTTTTCTTACACTTTTTATCATATGTTTTAGCATCACTCATCTGAGTTTTCCTGAGTTTGCAGGTTTCTAGAGGAATGTTTATAGTGTCACCCTAAAAAAAAGATTTTCTATTTTTTTAGGTAGATAAGGACAAGCAACTCATGGATTTTTGGATGTCACTCTTAATACTCTCCGACCACCATCTTCTACCACCACCTCCTCCATAGTGACTAGGCTATATCTTTTCCCTTCTCTTTGTTTTTGTTTTTGTTTTTATGTTTCTGATATGTTGTGTTCGTTGCCTATGCCATCCACACATTGAGGACAATGTGTCTGATAAGTGTGGGGGGGTTGTGTCTGTTATTTGCATTTGTTCATATTTTGCTCTTATTTGTGACTTGTGAAGTTTTATGCTTATGTTTCTATGTTTTTGTGATATGTGTGTTGTTTTAATTTGTTATACGCATGTGATCAAGTCTATTCTATGTATAACATGTACTTTTGATTGAAGTCTTTTGTGTCTTTTGCAAAGGATGAAAAAAAAACTCCTCACATTTTGAAATTTTTGTCATAGAAAAAACCACATATCATGCATGAGACAATCTTGAATAGGATGAATTAGGAATACATAGCAATTTTACTCTCATTCGTTTAGACTTGTCATTACACCTGGTAGGTTAGACTAGAGAATTAACGAGTGACCTTGTGAGATTTTTGAGCTGAAGGAGAGGACAATCCATTCTCATTTTATTCATGAGGTGTGTGCATAGTCTGGGCAATGAAAGTGTTAAAAGATTACCTAGCACAATTCAATAAAGTAGAAAGTGTCGAGGGCTATTTTGTCATAAGCGTATAGCCTTAGAGCAAAAAACCTGATCTTATTAGTTGCATACCCCGTTGAGCTTAAGCCTATTTGTTGAAATACTATAAGTAAGCCACTATATAAACCTTTATTCAATCATCTTCCTACCTTTGACTATCCGTCCAAGGAAGCTTTAGGATTACATTTTTGGGAAAATTGTGTAAGGGTTCATATAGTAGTATAGCTTGGGGGTACTTTATTATATGAGGGTTACAGGAAGATAAGACTAGAATTTGCAAAGGTTTGACTTGCAAAAAGAAAAAGATTATACCTTGTGCTTAAAGAAAGAATGGAAAAGAAAAAGAAAAGAAGAAAATGGAAAGATGGAAAAGCAAAAAGTGAAAAATCAAAGGGAAATTGGAAGGAAAAGAAATATTTGAGCATGAAAGTTAAGAAAAGCACAAGGAACAGAGTGAGCAAGTCGAGAATATGGTCTTTAGGATATGGGTTATGTTGGGATAAGTGATCAATAGAAAAAGGTGAGATACGTAGAATAGACGAGAGTTAGAATATTTTGTATAGCTTCTCGGATTGGGTTGTTTAGCTACTACCTATACTCATATCTTCCCACCTTTACCTTTAGCCCCATTACAACCCGATTAAAGTCCCTTCAATGACATGATCTACTTTGTTTCGAGTGTGTTTTGGCATGACATTTAGCATTTTTAGACTTCGGATGTGCACACGAGGGTAGGATAGTTGACCACCATATACTTGTGAATTAAAATTAATCCAATCCTATGAGTGGTTAACTCTCTAGCCTAGAATACTTGGTGCAAAAACTTGATTAAACGATGGAGGGTAGGTTGTCTATAGATTTCTTGTTCATGATGCTCAAGTATGTAAATTGCATGATTTTGAGGTTGATCTTGTGTCAAAGGTTTGAATATTATGTACACCATTAAATTAGTTTTTCTGATGCACTTTGCTTGAGGACAAGCAAAGACG
This sequence comes from Hypericum perforatum, assembly GCA_012979155.1. NCBI lineage: Eukaryota > Viridiplantae > Streptophyta > Magnoliopsida > Malpighiales > Hypericaceae > Hypericum > Hypericum perforatum. Next base: position 155,937 of record SOPF01027243.1, on the reverse strand, counting down.
TAACTATGGAGGTGTGATGTGTGTGTAAACATATACACATTTGATCGTGTTTAGCATATTGTTTAGTTATGTTTTAAGTTAATTTGGTCATGTTTTTGTCCAACATTTTGTTTGTTTTATACTTTGGGTCGAGATTCAGATATTTGTCAAGTTTTTATGTTTATTGTAGGAAAGGATTGGAAGCATGGATAATCAGATGAAGAGCTTGATTGAGAAAAGAAGTTTTTAGAAGTGTAGCGTATGCTACGTTCTGTAGCGCACACTACATATGGAAAATGCAAAGCGTAGCTCACGCTATATTTTGTAGCATGCACTACAGATGAAGAACGCGTAGCGCCCGCTATGAAATGTAGCTCACGCTACTACCTGAAGAAAAGTCACAGAAAGTTGCATCGAAGCCAATTTCTCCTTTGGCTGCGCTGATTTCTTCCACTTGCATCAAGCAAATTCCAAATTGGCTATGCAATGTTGAATTCAAAGCTGACAGGAGAAGTGTTCTTGGCAAATTAATTGAAGGCAGTGCTAGAAACTTGGAATTTTCTCACATAAGTTCTATTAGCCACCATTGAAGACATCCAACTTGCATTCCAAGTTGTTGCCAACCTCTTCCCAGCCACCTTTGAAGAATTGACAACCATTTTCATGTTGTTTTTGAAGACCTCTTCCAAGTTGTAAGTTGTTACCAACTCACGTTAATTAAATGTCCAAGTTGAAGACTTTTAATAGTGTAGTTAGGCTATAAATACATGTGCAACGGAGAGAATGAGGATCCATCCATTAGTTAGGCAATAGAATAGTAAGTTAAAATTGTAGACATCTAATTTTATAACTTATTCTTTGCATTTTCATTTGGAAGGATTGTATTCAATATTCAAGATTCTCGATTGACAAGGTATTTTCATACTTATCAACCATTGTCTTTCATTATATTGCTTTGGTTGTTTAGTGCTTGAAATCTTATATATGTGTTCTTGAGATTGAGATTGATGACCTTTGTCTTTAACACTAGAATATAATCATTGATAGTTTATTAATCGTTCTTGCTTTAGTTTATATTAGAAAATATGATTGATGACCCTAAATCCAACTTGCTCTAGATTTGATTATTGTTCGAAAGTAGGATTGACGACCCTAAATTCATATAGCAATTTGTAGCATTAGATTAATCATAAAATCACATTAATCGATTCACTTAGCTTGAAATCTAGAAACTCATAATCTGGTACTTATCGAATAAATTCATTTTTTCCTGTAGAGATGATCTTACTTACTACTATATTGTTTGTGCGATCGTGTACTCTTGCACGTATTTAGATCCTAGTATGGACGCATCAGCATGCCTAGGATAATTATTTCTGATAGAGATGCTAAGTTCTTAAGTTACTTTTGGAAAACCTTATGGTGCAAGCTAGAAACTAAGTTATTATTTTCTACTACTTGTCATCCTCAAACTGATGGTCAAACTGAAGTAGTGAATAGGACTTTATCTACACTTTTGAGGGTACTCATTAAGTATAACATTAAGACTTAGGAAGAATGTTTGCCACATGTTGAATTTTCTTATAATCGTTCAGTTTATTCTACTACTCAATTCTCACAATTTGAGCTTGTTTATGAATTTAATCCTTTGACTCTATTGGATTTATCACATTTACCTTCGAGTGAGCATGTTAACTTAGATGGCAAGAAGAAAGCTGAATTTGTCAAACAGTTGCATGAAAAGACAAGAATAAACATTGAGAAGCGCACAGAGCACTATGCTAGACAAGTAAACAAAGAAAGACACAAAGTTATCTTTGAACCTAGAGATTGGGTTTGGTTGCACATGAGGAAGGAGCGTTTTCTTGTCCAAAGACGTTCCAAGTTGCTACCACGAGGAGATAGTCTATTCTAAGTGATTGAACGCATCAATGACAATGCTTACAAGCTAGACCTCCCAGGTGAGTATAATGTGAGAGCTTCGTTTAATGTTGCTGACTTGAGTCCGTTTGATGTAGGTGATGATTTGAGGACAAATCCTTTTCAAGAGGAGGGGAATGATGTGAGCAAGCTGAAGGATGCACATACTATCAAGTTTGTAGACACGCAGCAAGTTCAAGTTCCAATTAGGCCAATGACAAGGGCAAGAGCTAGGAAATTGCAATCTGATTTTAATAGACTTATGGAAGAAGTTTGGGCTCAAGCTAATTCACACAAGTCAAGGGACGTCCATGCAGCCCAAGGAAAGCCCATGCACGTGTTGGATGCTATTTTGGAAGCTTGAAACCCACGCTCTATTCTGGTTGCATGCACACAAGAAGATTCAAGAAGAATCAAGCTAATTTGGATGTGCAATCTGATTGTTTAGGACCTTCTAGTTACTTAGTTATTATGTTTTAGATTTTATTCTTATTTAGCTTAAAAGTTTCGGCCAGAATAAGCCTACTTAGGCAAGGGAATAATCGGCCAGCTTTAAAACTCCTTTTTATGAGTTAGTTTGTTTAGGAAGTTGTGAGACTTTTGGAGCCTATATAAAGAGGCCTCCTCATTCAATAATATGGAGACCATTCAGAATAATTTCGAATTATAACTTAGCTTTGGCTAGTTGTGTGAGTTTTGATACTCATAGTGTGTTCTTACTTAGGCTAGTGTGTCGTTTAGCTAGAATGAAGCCTTCACTTATCAAGCGGATCGTCTATCCCCGCTTGTGGCGTGATACGACCTTGGATCAAGGTTCATAAGCTCTTTGCTACGGGTTAAGATCAATTCGTGCTTTAGTTTTTTGTGAGTTGTGATCTGTTCCATTCTAAAGTAACAACGGTCCGAGTTTGTGAATCTTCCCGCTGAGATTCATATCACTTGAGTGTCCGTAGTTTTACCGTCTACATAAATATAATAATATAATTGCATACTATTGAGTGCATAAACCAAAGTGAAAAAATGTCTTATCTCAATCACATGTCTAATGTCTAAGCATAATTTTTTCTTTTGCACTTTTTAAGGTCCGATCTAACCGTCAATGTGTTGCCTAATTGTTGAATAATTTTACATACTATTTGTTACTGGAGCTCGTTGGTCAAAATAAAATGAAGAATAATGTTGTAATCCTCCCAGGAAAAATGATTAATGGGACTAAAAGCCCATTGGCGAACAGAATCACAAATCAGGCCCGGTGGAATTTTGATAAGTTGGCGTAAAACACAAGGCGACGTTAGTGGCAACCCCATTGTCTCAATTTCCGCAACATCAAAACTACAAAAATTCTCCAAACAATATAATCAAGGGTAAATTACCCTCAGGTCCCTGATTTATGGTCGTTTTTGCAGTAGGGTCCCTGGATAATTTGAATTAGATATAGGTCCTTACTTTTTGAATTAATATTGGTCTCGGGTCCCTAATATGGCTGTGAATGATGTCAGCAATTTTTTTATCACTAAAATGACTAAAATACCCTTAAATAAAATAAAAATTAAAGGCACCTTCTTCAACCTTTGAAAAAAAATATATTAAAACCAAAAATTAACAAATAAAAAATATTCAACCCAAAATTCAGATATTAAATCTCGAACACAAACTCCAGGAACTTCTCCAAGAACCCGGCCTTCCTCGACTTCTCTAGCTCCGATTACTGCTTCGACTGCTACCAGTTCCTCATTCTCCAACAATTGTCCCTTCGTGACCTCACCCTCCCGATGCACGAGACCTTTGGCAACGACGACTCCACCAGAGACGCCACCACCGACTTTTCAGTTTGCTTCGGGAAAAGCTTAGTGGCTCTGGCTAGTTTCGAACACCTCCAGCCCTTCGCCTCCACGTTAGCCTTCTACCTCTCCCGAAAACCACCGCGCTCTTCGCCCCTCTCTCCGCCACGTTCTACCATGGTTCCTTCGGTTGGACGACTCTAGGGTTTTGAGCAGCTTGAAGAGTCGAAATTACCTCTCGAGATTTCCAATTTCTAGACTGGAAAATCGATGGAAGAGGAAGAGGTTGTCAGGAGGAGCCATTAGCATTGTTGTTGTTAGTCGGAGAAGATGATAGTCAAGGATTTTAAAGATGGTCACCGAAGAATTCATGGGTTTTGGTTTCTGGAGTCGTTGCCAAGGAGATTGAAGAAGGTAAGAATCGATTAGTTTTTTATTAGATTTCCGATTGGGTTTTTTTAATTAGAAGAAGGTACGAATCCATCCTTCTAAGGTTTCGCAGGAGATTGAAGAAGGTACAAATCCATCCCTAGAGGTTTAGGATTAGTTTTTTTTTAAAAAAAAATTAGGGGTATTTTAGTCATTTTAGTGATAAAAAAGTCGCTGACATCATCTTCAATCATTTTAGGGACTCGAGACCAATATTAATTCAAACGGTAAAGACCTTATATCTAATTCAAATTATCCAGGGACCCTACCACAATTTCGATCATAAGACAGGGACCTGAGGATAATTTACCCTATAATCAATTATATGAATACGCCGAAATAGTAAAAATTTTGGATTCGAGATGTATCAAATGGGAAAATGCGCCAATAATAACTATGATCTTGAAAAACTGGCAGTTCTTTCTGTCAACCTTTTTGGGTTCCAAATAACTCGATTTTATCACATGAAAAATTTGTCTCCATGATATGTTCCATTAAAATTTTGAAAACAAATGAGTTGAAGTTTTCAATGAAAAATATAAAATACACTATTTAAAAGTTGTCCTAAAAAAAATCCGTTGAACTTTAACAAATTCTTATATAAAATGGTGACATCATTATTTTTGTTTAATTAGTTATTGTATGGAATCTTTGAATATGTAATGTTGGTATCACTACTAGTGGGTTCTGGTCCAAATATCATTATTAAACAAAAATAATGTCACGAATAATATCAAATATTTCAAAAAACAAACTCCAAAATTATCTATTTCTTTCGGACAATTTTCCTCACGGAGGTCAATTTAAAAATCTTTTGCCAAAAAGGGCTACTCGGGAAATCAATTCCCTGTCTGGGGTCGGTACAAAACCGCAAAAAAATAGCGTGACTGAAATGCACAAAATCGCATTTTTCTGCTATTTTGGACCAAAACCGCATTTTTTCTGCAATTTTGTGCATAATCGGTTAGACCAAAGGTTGGTTTGGACCAGCTTTGCTAGCGGTTAGACCAGCTTGGCTCGTGGTTGATTATCTAGCAAAAAATTATGGCACTTCCTGGAATCGAATCTCGTACCTCCATATTATTCCTTTACACGTCGTAGCCACTCCGGCTACAAAGACTTGTCGATTATTTCTATTAAGCGTTTGTTTTTATCGTTTCTTTTCGTAGAGACCAAAGGGAAAAAAATTGGCACTCCTCGGAATCGAACCCCGCACCTCCAAGTCGCATATTATCCTTTCACGCTTCGTAGCCACTTGAGCTACAAAGACTTATCGATTATTTCTGTTAAGCATATATTTTTATCGTTTCTTTTCGTGGAGACCAAAGGGAAAAAAATTTGGCTCTACCCGGAATCGAACCTCGCACCTCCAAGTCGCATATTATCCTTTCATGCTTCGTAGCCACTTGAACTACAAAGACTTATCGATTATTTCTGATAAGCATTTATCTTTATCGTTTCTTTTCGTGGAGACCAAAGGGAAAATAAGCATTTATGTTATAAGCATTTATGTTTATAACAAAGACTTTTTATTTTTTATACCAAAAATAATTTAATTTTTTTATAAATTAAAAAATGTTTACAAACATAAATGCTTTTTAATTTTTTTTTATTTTTTTATAGTTTGAAGTGTAGGCTACGAAATAATGCTTTTTAATTTTTTTATTTATGTTTAATTTGTTTTAGTTTGAAGTGTAGACTACGAAATAATGCTTTTTAATTTTTTTTCTATATGTTTAATTTTTTTATAGTTTGAAGTGTAGGCTACGAAATAATGCTTATAAATATTTTTTTTAATTTATTAAAAAATTAAATCAGTTTTGGTAAAAAAATAAAATAAAAAGTCTTTGTTATAAGCATTTAAACTATTTTTATAAAAATCCTTTTTATAAAAAAAATTAAATCATTTTTGGTTAAAAAAATAAAAAGTCTTTTTTATAAACATAAATCCTTATAACATAAATGCTTATTTCCCCTTGGGTCTCCACGAAATGAAACGATAAATATAAATACTTGACAGATATAATTGATAAGTCTTTGTAGCTCAAGTGGCTACGAAGCGTGAAAGGATAATATGAGACTTGAAGGTTCGGGGAGTGCCAAATTTTTTTCCCTTTGGTCTCCTCGAAAAGAAACGATAAAAACAAACGCTTAACAGAAGTAATCGACAAGTCTTTGTAGCCGGAGTGGCTACGAAGCGTAAAGAAATAATATGGAGGTACGAGGTTCGATTCCGGGAAGTAGGGGTGAGAAAAAAACCGAGCATACTGTATACCGTACCGTACCGTACCGCACTGTACCGAAAATTTAACAAACCGCACATATACCGCACCGCAAAATACCGACACCGCGGTATACCGCGATAAAACGGTACGGGTGCGATTTTTAGTACCACACCGAATACATGCATAATACCGCAAAATACCGCACCGTACCGCAGTATACCGCAATACCGACACCGCGGTATATCGCACCGCGCGATTTTTCACCATACCGCATACTGCGCGTTTTTTTTTTCTAAGAAAAAAGTTGCGGTACGGTATGAAATTTCATACCGATACTGCAATACCGTAACGAACTCACCCCTACCGGGAAGTACCATAATTTTTTGCTAGATAATCAACCGCGAGCTGAGCTGGTCCAGACCAATCTTTGGTTCAACCGGTTATGCACAAAATCGCAAGAAAAAATGCGATTCTGTGCATTTCAGTCCGATCCCAAAAACAAAATTGATTTCCCGAGTACCCTTTTTGGCAAAAGATTTTTAAATTAACCCCCTAAGAAAAATTGTCTATTTCTTTCCTCTCCCCCGTCTCTTAAGCGCACCCAACTGCTTTTCAACTGATCACTTCAAGAAACCACTTAGCTTCCTGTCGTCTCTTCTCAGATTCTTGCGTTTCATGTCCCTTTTTTGTTCTGGGATCTCATAATTACCCTTTCCCCTACCTCTGGTGTTGCAAATTTGTTCTCTCTTCAGGTAAATACCGTGGCTTCTCTCCCCTTCATTTTTTTTTTATTAGGTTTCGGATAACGGAAGATGATTTTTCTCTCCTTTTTTTGTGGGTTTTTGAAACAAAATTTGTAGCTTTGAAATGGGTTAATTATTGTTTTTTATACTGAGACATGGGTTATGTGTTTTTAGGGCTTTGGTTGAGTGGGTGGAATTGAAATGGTGAATTAAAGCTCAGAGCTTTGATGGGTATCTTGGAGGATGTGAATCTAAATTTTGGGGATGTTTTGTTCTCCTTCTAGTTGTGGAATATGGGTTTGGTTAAGTTGGTGACTTCGGTGATCTAGGGTTGGAAAAGTTTTGGTCTTTGCTTTTGGTAGCTTCGTGACTGTTTCTTCATTTGAGTTGAGTTGGCCTGTTCTTGTTTCAGTATTTTGTGGAACCTGCCATGGGAGGGAACATTTCGTGGATTATCTCGAGGCAGGAATTTGTTTGCTGCTCTAGTTATGCAAATTAGTCTCTAGTAAGTTGATTGAAGGTTTTAGGATGTGGCAAAGGTACTGTTTCTGGGATCTAATGTAACAGTGGAAGTAATGATTTGTAGTTATCGGTTTGATATTTTGCTGGGCTAGAGCTTCATTTTGAAGGATGGACGATAACGAGGATTACAGGTTCCCGCCTAATAACTACAAGGGGAATAACCGACAAGGTTATGGTTCATCAGACCGACAGAAACTCCCAATGAGCATCGTTCCATATGCTAGATCTGTTGGTGACCAGTATATTGACGTTGATGAGGATGAAAACTCGGAAGCGGAAGATGATGATATGGAGCTGTTGGGGGAAGAGGATGGCGGGAGTGCTCATGGTAATAATGGTGTACGTTACAATGGAAAAGATGCAGATGAAGATGATGACGATGATAAAGAAGATTTTGTTGAAGACAATGATGGAGAGGATGGTCAAGAGGCTAACGGGAGGAACTATAGTAGGACAGATGGGGATGAATTGGAAAGGCACCCTAAAAAGACGAAGCTGAAAAGTCTAATGTCCCGTTATGAATTTGCTCCCCGTCTGCCTGCAGCCCTATTACCAGCATCGCGAGCACCCAAGCTGACTTCAGTAGGCCGGAATCCACTGACTGATTGGACCGAGCGTGAAACTGTTGTGTTGCTAGATGCTTGGGGAGATAAATTTTTGGAACATGGGAGGAAAAGTCTTCGTTCTGATGAATGGATGGAAGTTGCGGAGAAGGTATCAAAGGTGTCAAAGATTGAGAGGTCAGATACACAGTGTAGGAATCGCTTGGACACGTTAAAGAAGAAGTACAAGAAGGAGAAGCTTAAGGCCCCGGAATCAGGTGGTAATACAACCAACTGGGTTTATTTCAAGAAGATGGATATGCTGATGTCAACATCCACTCATTCCGGCGAGTTTGTTTTTATGAGTCCAAAAGGGTGTGTCAGCCGCACAAATGGGCTGGATGAGATCAGGGATAGTTCAGGGAACTCAGAACCTGACGAGGCCAAGGAGGATTATTCAGATGGACTCCCACCTAAGAAGAGAAGATCAGGAAGAGACAGCAGTGAGGGGTCGTCATTTAGAATGCTTGCAGATTCGATCCACAAGTTCAGTGAAATATATGAGAAGATGGAAGACCGCAAATGTCAGCAAATGCTGGAACTGGAGAGGATGAGAATGGATTTCCATAGAGATCTGGAAGCACAGAGAACGAAAATAATGGAGAAGGTACAGGCTGAGATAGCCAAGATTCGGCACAGCGATGATGAAGTGAGAGACCTTTCCATAGGAAAAATAAGTGGATAGAGTTTAACAGTAAGTGATAATTGTACTGCCAGCTTTTAGTACACATGACCCTTATTGGGATTCATAATATGATTGGGTTGCTGGCCATGTTGTACTTGTTATTGACGAATAAATGAAGATCCAATTGCTGTGTTACTTTTTGTGGGTATTGCTGTTGGAGAATTATGTACCAGTGAAGCACAGACTAATTTTCATGTCTGAAGTTGCAAGTTAACTGATCTACGGAAACATCTCGAGCTTATTTGCTGTTGGCTGCTAATTTTGACCCAAATGTTGGATGAATGATGAAAATACACCTTTTTTTATGATTATGAAAATACACCTTAACCATAACACTAGTAGGCATCCTTGTGGTGCTTGGCTAATGATAAACATAAACAATTTATTTGAGGGTTGTCTGTTATGGTTCAGACAGTCATAAATTTGTATTTGCACTAGCACCCAAACCAGGATGAAAGAACATGGAACATGTAGAATTAAAGCGGAGAACTTTATATTTACTAATTTTCCAAAAGAAATCTAATCATCTTGATGCTGACGTACTTAACTAGGAAAAAGTAAGTTTTTGTCTGGCCCTGGCCTAAATGATGTCGAGGCCATGGAGACTGAATATTTCTCCTTCTGTCTGTGATGCAATGCCTGTTGATGAGAACCTGATCTTCTGTTCTGGGGATGCTAGTTGCTACAGTTATGCTCGAGTAGTTAAGCTGAATAGTTCAGATCTTCGTTTCTGTTTTTTGAGACGAGAACTAGAAGTGTTGTTCTTTTGGATGATAAAATGTAATGATCCAAACTTGAGCTTGTGGATTTAGAACAGAATGAACCTCTAGCACTTGGCTTCCTTCAGTTTTTTTAGTCTGAGGCATGCTTCCAAGTTGGAGTGCAAGAACTGATTCCAGATTTCTAGGAAGAGGATTTCTTGAAAGCTGCTTCTTGCTTTCTGATTGTTGTCGAGCCAAATGCAATCCAGATGTCATTGTCCCTTCCCGTGACATCCGACTGAATCAAATCTCACACATTGCATGGAAGTCAACCACCACATTCATCAGCTTCATTTGGCTCATCCACTAAGTTGATTATGCAGCTTGGACATCCCATAAGTTGATGCAACCCAAACACAAGAGTTGATTTAAGTCTTTTGTACTCTAATATGGTCCTGTGAGCTCGACGGTAACTCAAGCTTGCTCCACCCCGGTGCAATTATGTTCTACCGATATCCACCTTGTCTTGTAGCCGAGTCTGCAACCAAGAGAAAGACGCGTGAAAATAGAAACTTAACAAGGTCAAAACCAGATGTATTATTTCTGCACTCATAACCCTTGACAAATTACATGTTAATCACAAAAATGGTATGATTGAAGTGATTGAAAGATCTTAGATTTTATGAATTATAAGCAACCAGATCTAAGACCGTACCAGATCCCTTCACTGCATAACTAAGTTGATGATCTTCATCAACCTGACCGACTGCTTCGAGAATTGATCCATAGGTGATATGGTCATACTCGAATCCTTTCAACTTCATCTCTTTCATCATCCTTGCTGCCTCTTCAAACATACCAGCTCGACTCAGACAGCCCAGAACTGTATTGTATGAAACAGCATCTGGTTTGATCATCGACTTCTCCATCTTGGAAAACATGTCCATCGCCCGTCTTGGGCCGCCTGTCCTAGCCAGGCCATTTAGGATTATGTTATGGGAATTTAGATCTGGATTGCAACCATTTTCTTTCATGGTTCTTAACAAGGACTGGGCTTCATCTATCATGTTTGCCCTTACCATTCCTGACATGAGAGCGTTATAAGCATAAACATCAGGAATGCATCCAAAGCTTTTCATCTCATTGAAAAGATCTACAGCGTCGCCAATACGATCGGACTTTCCGAAATGTTTCATCATAACAGCATACACTCGGGAGCTCGAACTACCGCAAGTTTCTTTCAACTCTTGGAATAACTCATTTGCAGCGTCGTATCTTTTAGCCCGTCCAAGACTGTTGATCAAGCTGCAATAAGCAGCTGGACAAGGAGGAAAACCTTTCTCATCCATCTCTTCAAGAAGCATTAAAGCTTTCTCAATTTGATTTCTTTTGCTGAAACCATCAATGAGAATTGAATACGTAAACGAGCTCGGACAAATGCCGTTAGCCTTCATCTTTTCAAACCATTTTGCAGCCTCGGAAGCAGGAGCTCTAAATTCGAACAGCGCCTTAATTACTGTGTTATACGTCACAACAGTCGGAGCCAGCTGCCAAGAACCCATTTGATCGAAAAGTTTGAGAGCGTCTTTCAACCTACCCGCTTTTCCCAAGATGTTGATCAAGTTGTTTATCAGCACAACATCAGGTTTGCAGCCCTCTCTTAGCATATTAAAAAACACCCCATAAGCATCATCCACCCTTCCAGCTTTCCCAAGCCCCTTGATCAATTCTGTGTAGGTAAATACAGTTAGGCCACACCCCTTGGCTTTCATCTCCTGGACCAAGCCCAGAGCTTTCTCAACTCTACCCGACTTGAAGTAGATTGCCAGCAGCGTTGTATAGATCTTCGCATTGGCATCCAGACCATTCTCTTCCATCTCCTCGAACAGCCTTATAGCTGAATCATCTCGGCCTAGTTTTGCGAATGTTGACATAAGGGCACTGTACGTCACGGTATCCGGTAAACAGTCCCCTTCATTACACATCTCTTTGTATACCTCGTGGACCTTCTCGTGATGACCCTCCCGCATCAACATCAAGATCATGGAGTTGTACGTGCCCAAATTCGGCTTACACTTCCGCGCTTTAATCTGGTAGAACGCAGATAACGCCTTATTGACCATCTTGGCTGCTCCCAATACCCTCACAATCTCCGAGAGATCAACGGGACTCATGACACAAGTGCTGCTCCTAACCATCTCCTGAACAACCTTCCACATTTCTCCATACATCTTGGCCTCATCCAGACAATTGATCAAGCACATATAGGTACTCGAATTGTGCTCGAAGTTCCTCCTCTTCCCGGCCCACTTGAAAAATCGAAGCTTCACACTCACCTGCACATCCACCTTCAAAACCTGCCGGACCAACCAGTGATCCACCTTCAGCTTCAGCATTTCCAGGGCCTTCTCGGCGTCCGGCCCCCACTTAAATATCTTCAAAATCCTTATGAACCTCTCGTCCAGAGCACGGACCGAAGAGTCGTTCCTCGACAGCTTCCACCTGTTGGGAGGCAATCCCCGCTCCTCCTCCGCACGGATGAAGCTCGGGGGCAGGAACATCTGGACTATCTCCCTCTCTGAAAACCCCCACAAAAGAATTCAGACCAACAACCAACGAACACCGACCGGGAAACAAGGAAAAGAAGGGAAATTCCAAGTGCACACCACCTGTTTGTTTAATTCTCTGACAGAGACAACTGAAGCTTGAGATGCACCTCCTTTGACCAATGTATTTCGATGCCATTTTCAAATGTGAGCCGTACCTCCTCTACGTCTTCGTCTCTTTATTATATAAGTCGAAGCCCAAGACTTTAAGGCCCATTCACGGAAATCAAGCCCAAAACTTTAAGGCCCATTCACGGACATCAAGCCCAAATGTTAAAGGCCCATGTATAGACAATCAAGCCCAAAACTTTCCCTATTCCCCTTTCTAGTTTCCATCTTTTACTAACGGAGACCCGTTTCCGTTCTCCTGACCTGTTTCCTCTCTGCTTATTCTCTTCTTCTTCTCACCGGCAAAGGGCCTTCGTCCGGCGGCGAGAAGATTTCGTCTATATAATTAACTTAGCTCCGGATATTATCACTTCTCTTCGGTTTTTCACTAGAGGTAAAAATTATTCACCCCTCACCGGCAAAGGAAGAAACTTTTTCCAATTTTTTAGTTACCTCATTTTTCCCAGTTGTGGGTTCTTTTGCGTGTGTGTTCAGGAGCTGGGCAAATTAGCGAGATGATGCTTGCAAAGTACGTTTCTTCACGTAGGTCCATATCGACTCTGCCGTTCCTCTCTCAGAGAATTGAACAAACAGGTAATGTGCAATCTGGGTCGTATTCAGAAATGCTCGGTTTTGTACCCGAAATGCTTTGTGGCTCTCCGTGGAGCATTCCGACTGATTGATTAGTTCTTAGTTTCTGGAATTCGTAATTCGTCATTTGTGTTCATCTGGGTTCTTCTATAGTTTAACTGTGATGTTGGACAATTGGTTTCAGGATTCAAATCCGACTGATTTATGAGTTATTAGTTTCTGGAATTATAAAAAATGCTCGGTTTAGCACCCAAACGTCTTATGGCTCTCCACACGTAATCCAACTAGTTTATTAGCTATTATTTTCTGGAATTTGGATATGTCGTTTGTGATCTTTGAACCTTTGGTTCTAGGATTGATAAGGGCGGGCGCGGCTGGTGAAGTTCAGGCCTCACCTGAAATGGTGAAAAGAAGTGGAGGTGGTACTGAAATACGCATAATGATCAAGTCGTTTGATAAAGAGCCGGTGGGGCTCCCTGCTCACGCAAAGAAGATTGCAATGCCTGACACGCGGTCGCTGTTCACGGTCAACAGATCACCCCATGTTGATAAAAAGTCGAGAGAGCAGTTTCACATGAAGGTCAAGAAGCAGTTGCTGATCATGGATGCAGACAGGGACGAGTTAAGCAAGAAGTACTTTTGGTTGAAGCGCCAGCGTATAATTGGAGCTCAGTTCGAGATCGTGTTCTCTTGCAAGACCCGTTTGGATAAGGGGAAACTGCAGAAATTGCTTGCAGGTTAGTTCTTTGATCATTCTCTTAGTTTACTGTATATTTATGATTTTTATGGATGATGACATATTCTTGGGAAAAGTGTGTGGGTTGAACCTGTAGTTTGAACCTGTTGCTCAGAATTTCAATGTTCTTGGGTTAATGAATATGTTATTGCTTGTTGGTTGTTGGTTCTCGTTGGCTTAGATGAGCTCCTACATTTGGTCACCCTGGGATAATGCTCCTACTTCATATTCTTTATATCATGTTAATTGAAAAAGGTGTCGGAGTCTTAGTTCTGTATGCCATTCTGTATCAATCTTGAAGTGGCATCAGACTTGAGTATTTTTAGATTATAACTGTTAAGTGTCTTTATATTTGTTTATTTTTCTGTTTTTGAGTATTTTAGTGTTTATGTACCCTATTTTAAGACTTTGCAATAGCCGCTATCAGCTATCCGCTATAGCGGTTTAGGAGGATGGCCACTACGCGACGCTATCCAACATTGACAACCTAGGACTTGACTTTGTTGCGGGGAACTTTTTTCACAACAAAATTCCATCTTTGTTTATGTTATTGCTTCTTGTTTGATGGAGATTATTTTGCGTGAAAATGGAAGTGTACGTTCCCTCGCCTTTTCACCCTTAATTTGTTGTCCATTGTTTTTGGTTAGATAATAATTCATGGCTTGCAACTCCATGTTCGCAGGTTCCGACCCAGCTACTCTCTAAATCGGCCTGAAGGAGCAGCACAGCATCATTGCTTTCTGCAGCTACCTTATACCAAATCGTGTTTTCCTCTTTCTGATCTTTTGCAGAGGATTCGCTCAATTTTATCTCCGATACATTTGTTCTGAATCTCGTAGATGGCGGTTTTAGCTTAATTCCATGATTTTATGCCAGTTTATATGTTTTCCCCTTGCTTCCGGTTGACCCAGGAAATTTTACACGTTAACTTAGTCAATAAGAAGTCAATGCTGTATCAGAAAAGAAGATAGCTCAATACCGAGCGGCACATACCAAGCGTCTCTGCATTTATTTTCCGGAAGATAGGTCGCTGCTTTTTCGGTCAGAATATAAAAAGGGTCAAATCTTAACAGCAATTCTACAAGATAATTAGGATGGCAAAATGAAATCTTATAAATTAAAGTAAATATTGACACCACTTCTAATAGATAATTAGAACTCGCGTAGAATTGGGTAATGGAAAGCAAGTAGGCTGTTCATGTGAATAATTTTTTGTTTGCTTAGATAAAATATTGGGAAAAGTTTAACTTTGATACCTGTGGTTTGGCGAATTTTGCGTGATCACGTAATCCTAAAACGCAACTCGTGATCCTAAGGTTGGTTAATTATTTTGCGACGTAGCCTCGGGTGGCTTCCGAACCAAAAAAACTTACTCCGAACCTACTTTTTTAAATCTCTTTTAATCCCTAATTTTTTTAAAAATTCTAAAAACACCCATATCTCAACCTGAAACCCAGATTTCGGATTATCGTCGATGGCGTGGCCGACCGTGCCAAGGGACCCCCTGGGCCACCTCGATCTCCTTCTTCAGACCTGACCCGAACTCCTTGAGCTCTCGGCAGTAAGTCTCGATCATCGACTCAAACTTTACAGTTAGGTTCTTGATCGGGGTCAAGATTAAGTTTCGGTTTATCGAGATTGGGTTGGGTCGAATTCGGAGCCCGGGGGATCCGGATCGTTGGCAAATATGGATTGGAAGAAGTTCATTTTGGGGTTCGGGTTGGGATAGGAGTGTTTTTAGAATTTTTTAAAAAATAAGGGATTAAAAGGGATTTAAAAATTAGGTTCGGAGTAAGTTTTTTTGGTTCGGAAGCCACCCGAGGCTACATCGCAAAATAATTAACCAACCTCAGGATCACGAGTTGCGTTTTAGGACCACAGGATCATCACGCAAAATTCGCCAAACTACAGATATCAAAGTTAAACTTTTCCCTAAAATATTTAGTTACTTAATGCAACTTGTTTGTTTGAAAGAAAATAATAGCGAGTGAAATAAGAGTTGGCGTAGTCTCGCAGTGAGCCTACAATTCCACGTAGTTTTGTGTTGTACACATTTCGATCCTCTTATCTATTTCTCCGTAGCCAAGCACAAGTCCATTTTACGTGGTTATTTTCGGTTTAGTTAAAATCAGTTAAACCACTACAAATTAGGAAGTTGAAAGTGAGTAGAA
>SOPF01027243.1:126212-140128 GCA_012979155.1 Hypericum perforatum | reverse complement strand
TAATGAAATTCGAATGTAGAAAAACAGTTGAAAAACAAGAAGAAAAAAACTGTTTTGAACTCTCTGAACTAATAATCGCCAAAATCTATTGTGGAAAATGTGAAAAATGATGATTGGATAACCGATTAACCAATCATCAAATGTTTTATATGGAGCTGACAAGTGGTGCATTCTCGCGTCTTCTTTGTGTAGTTGAAGGAATTATATTTTAGTCACTAATAATTTGACGTGCATGCAGATCAGTCCTAACATATTCTGGATTAATTTCAGTATAATCCTGATATTTTTTTACATAAGTTGCTTGGTCCATTGACTTTGATACACCTCCGTAAGTTGGACTGCAGATATCTACTAGTCCAAACTTGTCAATGAGAAGCTCAAACCTCTGAATTGTGAGATTTTTGGTTAAGACATCAGCGAGTTGAGTCTCCATGCGCATATGGAACAACTTGATGAGGTTTGACTCCAGTTTTTCTCTGACCAAGAGACAATCAACCTCAACGTGTTTTGTTCTCTCATAGAACACAATATTTTCTGCTATGCAGATTACAAACTTGTTGTCGCAATAAAGAAGAGCAGGATTGATTTAGTAGACCTGAATGTTACTCAACAAGTATATCAGCTATTGAATCTCATGAGTCTTAGTGGCAAGAGCTTTATACTCAGTCTATAAAGAAGAACGAGAGACTGTATTTTGCTTCTTAGCCTTCTAAGATATTAAAGAATTGATAAAGTACATGCAATAACCTATGACACAATGTCTAAAGTCTGCACAAGTAGTATAATCACTATTTACATATGCCTTGAGATGTATTAGACTGGAAAGAGGATTGAATAAACCTTTTCCAGGGCAAGACTTTAAGTACTTTAGCACGTTGCAAGCTGATGCAGATGGAATTCTTATAGAGAAAATAAGAATTGGCTCAATTGCTGAAGATATGAGTTGATGCCACATCATTCTATCTACCACCATTTGTCAATTTCTACTGTTGTGTTATCAGTTGGGCTATCTGGAGTAGTTGCGAATTTCGCCAATGATGTATCCTCTATTTTAGATGATGTAGCCTGGGTTAATCATTTCACTCTATCCTTTTAAATTGTTTCTTCCTAACAAATACCTTGTTGATCTAGTTTCTGATTTAGATGTATACTCTCTTCTACATGTTCTAAATCATCGATATATATGGGTCAGAGTTTGATGTATAATCTGTATAATAAATGTGTTATTGTAAGTTTTGATTTAGATGCATATTTTGGATCTCGTATTATTGATTTAATAAATGCAATATTTGAATGAGTTTAGAATTTATAATAGAAGTGATGATGTGTGTATGGGTCCATTCTAAGTTAAACTTAATAATTTCACTCTATCCTTTTGAATCATTTCTTCTTATTATATGATCTTGAGACCTTCTATTTGAGATAAAGCATAATTCAAATCCCCTTTCCCTTCTCTTTTGTGATGGGTATGTGTGGACTGCTTAAGAGAGTACAAATTCTCACTTCAAGCCAATTTAGAGCATCATATATATTACTGGGACATGACACCACATCGTTCTATCTACCAGCGCCTCTTAGTTTTTGCTGCTGTGTTATCAAGAGAGCTATCTGGAATTTTTGCAAATTTTGCCAATGATGTATCCTCTGTTTTAGATGATGTAGCCTGGGTTAATAATTTTACTCTACCCTTTTGAATCGTTTCTTCTAACAAATACCTTGTTGATCTGGTTTTTGATTTAGATGTATACTATGTTTTACATGTTCTAAAATCATCGATATATATTAGTCAGATTTTGATGTACAATCTGTATAATAAATATGTTGTAATAGTTTTTGATTTAGATACACATTCTTGATCTTGTATCATTGATTTAGTAAATGCAATATTTGAGTGGGTTTAGAGTTATAATAGAAGTGTTGATGTGTGTATAGATCCATTCTAAATTAAAATTTTAATAATTTCACTCTATCCTTTTGAATCATTTCTTTTTAATACATGATTCTAAGACCTTCTATTTCAGATAGAGCATAATTAAAATCCCCCTCTGATATGAATCTGATGGGCCATGATATGAATCTGATGGAACAAGTTTGTGGAAGTCCAAGGACGTCCATGAAGTCTATACACGTCATTGAAGCTAAATTGGAAGCTTGAGATGCACTATTTTGGAAGCTTAGCAAGCACGCATTATTTTGGAAGCATGCACATATGAGGATAAACCTATGTTGGACGTGCATCAACCTATTTTGGACGTGCATCAACCTATTTTGGATGTGCATCAACCTATTTTGGAAGCATGGATTCATTCAGATTCTACTCAAACTATTTAGTAAAGTCAATTATTTTGATTATGAAATTATATTCTAGCAACCTTTAGCTTGTTTAGGACGTGCATCTACTATATACTTACTAGTCATTATATGTTTAGATTGTTTCTTATTTAGTTAGATTTCATTCTGCCAGAATTCACCTATCTAGGATTAAGTATAATTCGGTCAGAATGCAATCTCCTTTTTAGGAGTTAGTTTGTTTAGGAGTATTTGAGACTTTTGGAGCCTATATAAATGGTTCCTATGTAATAAAATGAAAACCAACTACAACTTTAGCATAAGCTAATTCGTGAGTTTTGATACTCCACTGTGTGTTCTTGCTAATTGCTGGATTGCTTAGCTTGAGCAAACGAGTCTTCCATCCTTGTTTGTGGCATGATTCAATGTGGACCATAGGTTCTCAAATTTCCATTGCTTGGGTTGCGGTCTTCTGTACCAAGGTTCTTGAAAGGTTTGAATTCATGGGTTGCAGTCTGTTCTATCTAAGAGTAGCACGATCCTTTGTGATTCTTCTGCTGAGGATCATATCATTTAGTATCAGAGTCTCGGCAGGAGATTTATAATGGACTGTGCGACTTTGTATGGAACAGACCGTAACCCACGAATTCAAGCCTTGCAATATAGAGGAACCGCAACCCAAGCAATAGAAATTTGAGAACCTATGATCCAAATCGAGTCACACCACAAACGATAATAGAAGAATCATTTGATAAGTGAAAAGTTTTGCTCAAGCTAAGCAATCCAACAATTAGCAAAACACACAAGGAGTATCTTAACTCACAAATTATCAATCTCAAAAGTTGTGTGTCTCTCTTTCTTTTCCTAACTCGGCCACTTTCTCCTTTAGTTCGCAAGCTTGATTTGGCTTTCACTTCCTCTTTAGTCTTGCATATTTTTTCTTTTTCCTAATTCGGCTGCTTCCTCTTTAACTTGCAAGCTTCCTTGTTTTGGTCTTCGCTTCCTTTTGTTGCATTTGCCTTTTTAGTATTGCGACTTCTTTTTTAGTCTTGCGGACTCTTTTGTTCTTTTCCTCCTTTGTTTCGTTTCCTCTTTCTCTCTTTTCTCTCTTTTTATTTCCTCTTTTGTTTCCTCATTCCTCTTTTTTTTGTTTGTATTCTATTTTTCTCTCTTTTTTCTTTTTTTTTCTTTC
Organism: Hypericum perforatum; assembly: GCA_012979155.1. Lineage (NCBI taxonomy): Eukaryota > Viridiplantae > Streptophyta > Magnoliopsida > Malpighiales > Hypericaceae > Hypericum > Hypericum perforatum. The sequence goes on along the minus strand of SOPF01027243.1, from coordinate 136,647 downwards.
TTTTGATCAGAATACACAACCTAGACACTAAGTCACAAATCTGATTGCTACGAAACAAAAAATGAATCAAACTACGATGACAAATGAATTGGATACTAGACTAACAAAACAAAAGATAAAGATAGATAGTAGTAAACCGTAGCTCTGATACCAAATGATATGATCCTCGATAGGAGAATCACAACGGACCATGCTACTCTTAGATGGAACAGACCGTAACCCATGAATTTGAGCCTTGTAAGAACCTTAGTATAGAAGACTGCAACCCAAGAAATAGAAATCTGAGAACCTATGATCCACATCGAATCCTGAGGATGGAAGACTCGTTTGATAAGTGAGAAGTTTGCTCAAGCTAAGCAATCCAGCAATTAGCAAGAACACACAATGGAGTATCAAAACTCGTGAATTAGCTTATGCTAAATTTGTCTCAAAAGTTGGTTTTCATTTTATTGCATAGGAACCCTTTATACAGGCTCCAAAAGTCTCAAATACTCCTAAAAAAACTAACTCCTAAAAAGGAGATTGCATTCTGACCGAATTATACTTAATCCTAAATAGGTAAATTCTGTTAGAATAAAATCTAACTAAACAAGAAATAATCTAAACATATAATGACTAGTAAGATATAGTAGATGCACGTATATATAAACCTAGAAATAATCCTAGTAAGTATATAGTAGATGCACGTCCTAAACAAGCCAAAAGTTGCTGGAATATAATTTTCTAATTAAAACAATTGACTTTACTAAATAGCTTAAGTAGAATCTGAATGAATCCATGCTTCTAAAATAGGTCGATGCATGTCCAAAGTAGGTTGATGCACATCCAAAATAGGTTAATGCATGTTCAAAATAGGTTTATCCCTGTACGTGCATGCTTCCAGAATAATGCATGCTTGCTAAGCTTCCAAAATAGTACATCTCAAGCTTCCAATTTATCTTCAATGACGTACATGGGCTTTGCATATGCTTCATAGATGTCCTTGGACTTGCATAAACTTGCTTGAAACTCCTTCGCCCATCAGATTCATATCATGGCCCATCAGATTCATATCACCCTCCCCTTCCTCTTTTGTTATGGGTCTTTGTGGACTACTTAAGAGAGTTCAGCTCCTTGCGGCAAGCCTATTTAGAGCATCGTATCCATTACCGAGACATGATGCCACGTTGTTTTATCTGCCATCGCTTCTCAATTTTACTGTTGTGTTGTCAAGAGAGCTATCTAGAGTTGTCAACAAGGTCACTTCCTCCTCTATATTCTGTCTGCGTGCGAGGAAAGTTTTGACAGGGTCACTTCCCCCTCTGTATTCTGTCTGCGTGCGAGGAAAGTTTTGGCTGATGTTGCAAATTTCGTCAATGATTTATCCTTTATTTCAAATAATGTAGCTTGGTTAAATAATTGTATATGTCATCTTGAATCATTTCTTCCTAATAAATGCCTTGTTAATTTAGTTTCTCATTTAGATGTATACTCTATTCTACATGTTCTAAATCGTCGATATTTATAGGTCAGATTTTGATGTATAATCTAGATAATAAATGTGTTATTGTTGTTTTTTATTTAAATGTACATTCTAGATCTCGTATCATTGATTTAATAAATGCATTATTTAATTAGGTTTAGAACTTATAATAGAAATGATGATATGTAAGGGTCCATTCTAAGTTAAAATTTTAATAATTTCACTCTATCTTTTTGAACTATTTCTTCTTAATACATGATCTTGAGACCTTCTATTTCAGATAGAACATAATTCAAATCTCCCTCCCCATCCTCTTTTGTAGTGAATCTGTATGGAATGCTTAGGAGAGTTCAGCTCCTCACCTCAAGCCTATTTGGAGCATTATATGCATTACTGGGACATGATGCCACGTCATTCTGTTTGCCACTGTCTTTCAATTTTTGCTATTGTGTTATCAAGATGTTGTGTATTTTTTCAAAGATGTATCCTCTATTTTAGATAATGTAGTCTAGGTTAATAATTTCACTTTGCTCTTTTGAATCGTTTTTTCTTAAAAAATACCATGCTGATCTAGTTTTTGATTTAGATGTATAATATGTTGTACATGTTCTAAATCATAAATATATATTATTCAAATTTTGATGTATAATATGTATCATAAATGTGTCATTGTTGTTTTTGATTTAGATGTACAATATGGAACTCGTACCATTGATTTAAAAATTACAATATTTGAATGGGTTTAGAGCTTATAATAGAAGTGTAGATGTGTGTATGGGTCCATTCTAAGTTAAAATTTTAATAATTTCACTCTACCCTTTTGACTCATTTCTTCTTCATACATGATCTTGAGACCTTCTATTTCAGATAGAGCATAATTAAAATCTCCATTTCCCTCTTCTTTGGTTGTGGATCTGTGTGGACTACTTAAGAGAGTTCAGCTCCTCGTGTCAAGCCTATTTAGAGCATTGTATACATTACCGGGACATGATGCCATGTCATTTTATCTATCAGCACCAGTCAGTTTTTACTACTATATTGTCAAGAGAGGTGTCTAAAGTTGTCAGTGGGTTCACTTCCCTTTTAATATTTTACTTGCGTGCGAGGAAAGTTTTGGCTGATATTGCAAATTTTGCCAACGATGTATCCTCTGTTTTAGATGGTGTAGCCTAGTTTAATAATTTTACTCTGTCCATTTGAATCGTATCTTCCTAATAGATGCCTTGTTAATTTAGTTTTTGATTTAGATGTATACTCTATTCTACATATTCTGAATCATTGATATTTATGGGTCAAATTTTGATGTATAATCTAGATAATAAATATGTTGATGTTGTTTCTAATTTAGATGTATACTCTGGATCTCGTATCATTGATTTAATAAATACAATATTTGAATGGGTTTAGAGCTTATAATAGACGTAGTTATGTGTGTATGGGTCTATCTTAAGTTAAAATTTTAATAATTTTACTTTAACATTTAGAATCGCTTTTTTCTTAAAACATGATCTTGAGACCTTCTATTTTGGATAGAGCATAATTCAAATCCCCATCCCCTTGCTGTTTTGTGGTGGGTCTGTGTGAACTGCTTAAGGGAGTTTAGCTGCTTACATCAAGCCTATTTGGTGCATCATATGTATTATTGGGACATGACGCCATGTCATTCTATCTACCACCGCCTGTCAATTTTTGCTACTGTGTTGTCAAAAGGGCTATCTGGAGTTGTTAGTGGGGTGACTTTCCTCTCTTTATTTTTCCTACGTGCGAGAAACGTTTTGGCTTATGTTGCAAATTTTGTCATTGATGTATCCTCTGTTTTAGATGATGGAGCCCAATTTAATAATTTCACTCTGCCCTTTTGAATTATTCTTTCTAATTATCATCAAAAAAAATTATTCTTTCTAATAAGTGCCTTGTTGATCTAGTTTATGATTTAGGTGTAAAAATATGTATGGGTCTAGTTTTGATGTACAATCTGGATAATAAATGTGTCTTTGTTGTTTCTGATTTAGATGTACACTCTGGATCTTGTATCATTGATTTAATAAATAAAATATTTGAATGGGTAGAGCTTAAAATAGAATAGCTAATGTGTGTATGGGCCTATTCTAAGTTAAATTTTAATAAATTCACTATATCATTTTTAATCATTTCTTCTTAATACCTGATCTTGAGACCTTCTATTTCGGATGGAACATAATTCAAATCCCCCTCTCCCTCCTCTTGTGTGGTGGGTCTGTATGGACTTCTTAAGTGAAGTCAGCTCATCGCATGAAGTTGATTTTGAATATTGATGGCTTTGTTCGAGCATGATACCACATCATTCTATCTACCACCGCCTCTCAGTTTTTGTTATTATGTTATTAAGATGGCTATCTAGAGTTGTCAGCAAGGTCACTTCCCTTACAGATAGATCAACTTTCCAACCAGTTTTCTGTAATAAGAATAATTCTTAATGACCTTAGTACCATCTGCAACAAGAGTGAATAAACAATGTCATCAAGAAATTGTCATCCGTACTTAGCACTAAGATGAGTGTTGACATCCATATGTGATCGCCTAGGTTTGTATGCCAGAAAACTAGTATCTTTAAGAAGCTTAAGAACATACTTTTTCTAATAGATGAGACAACCTTTATCACTGCGGACGATCTCAAGACCAAGAAAATAGCGCAATTGGCTAAGATTCTTCAAATTTAAAGTCAATTCTAATTAGTATTTGGTAGTTGTAATACCAGCAGCTGAGTTTCAAACAAGAATAATATCGTCTACATAGACTAGAAGAATGATGATAGAATTAGGCTTGGAGAGAATGAATATGAAATGATCATGCTAAAACTAATGAAAGCCAAAATTAAATAAGATAGTAATCAACTTGGCAAACCACTACCTGCTAACTAGCTTGAGTCCATAGAGAGACCTCTACAACTTGCAAACTTTTCTTGCAGCTTGATAGGTGGCTTAAAAGCCCTGAGGCAATTTCTTGTACAGTTCCTCATATAAATCACGATGAGGGAAAGTATTATTCACATTCAATAGGTACAAAAGCCAATTAAGGCTTACTGACATAGCCGAGAGTCTATGTATATCCTTTAGCTATAAGTCCGGCTTTGTATCTCTCAATATTGTCATCAGACTTGTGCTTGATCATATAAATCTATTTGTATCCAATAATTAGTTTTCCAGGTGGTGGAACAACCAAATGTCAAGTTTGATTAGCTACAGAAGTATCCAACTCTAGTCACATAGCTCGAATCTATCAATCATCTTTAATAGTATGTTCATAAGTCTCAATTTCTACATGGCTAGTAACAGATACACTATGAATTTTATAAGAAGTAAGAACTCGATCTTGATTAAAATAGGATTAAATTGGATATCGTGGCCTAGCATATTAAAAAGAAAATTGACTTGCAAAAGGAGAGGGAGTCTTGGTTTACTGCAAAGTTGAGTCACGTGTATAGTGTTATAGGTAAGATGGTAATGTTTTGGTTCTAGTAGATCTACAAGTTGGTTGAGAGTGAGGTTCATCAAAGTAAAGTTAGGAGTCTTTGCTAGACATGTGATAAAGGAAACGATCAAGAATGAGATGAGTTTAAGTAGTAAACTGTCACGACCCAAATCTGGGTCGCTGACATGGCGCTGGGTCATGCTCACCTAAACCAATGAGCCACGACCCAGCCAGCCTCGTACGAACAAATGAATCGAATTCCAAAAGCGTTAACATAACTTATACAAATGCGGAAGCGTAATTTCATATTATACATAAATATCACAATATTTTACATAATTCCAAATACAAATATAAGGTCCCACAATGTATAACGGAGCGACCTAGAACAAAGGGCAAAACTTCTAGAGACTTTGAATATCTCGATCTCTAACCTTGATTACCTGTGGAGGGAGGGGGTAAGTATTTTGAAATACTTAGTAGAAAGTATTAAAATATACGTATATTTACAAACCTCCATAGACACATTCATATCTCATCATACACCGGCATAGCCAAATGGTAACAACTTTAACGAGGTATCATATTACACGAAAGGTCATCTATGGCCACGTAACAGAACTTAGATAAAGACGAATGAACACACACACACAACAAATGAGCTCAGAACTATCGTGACCCAAATCCAGTATCGCGGATAGAGCGTTCCATATACACATTTGCTTCATACATAGACATTCACAGAATGTTGCCAAAACAGATAAATTATATACCATAATTACTTGTTCAGAGTTCCAGACCAATCAAAATAAAGACTTCACCCAGATAAACAAGCATATATACGCTCCTCTCAACTCTCTCATATATACAGATAGTTACGTCACGATCCAAATACGGTATCGTCAACATCACATAAACACATGAGCACGTTATGAGCTAATGCGGTATCGCCGATGTCTCCTAAATACATATGCATGTCACGAGCCAATGCGGTATCGTTGACATCATATAAACACATGAGCATGTCATGAGCCAATATGGTATCGCCGACGTCATATCACAGATTCCATATCCAACAAATACTTAACCAACTAATCAATCATACCAACTAACATAAACCCGTAGGTTTCACATCACACAACTCATAACAGAATTTATCATAAACATACGTATTGACTAAGACTAGTTGATCACGTACGCAACCTCATACCAACAATTTCTCATATCACATTCATACTCATAATTACCAAATTCGCACATATTCCAAATGATCGTCAAACATATCAATCACATATTAACACCCTCACCTTACACCAAGTCGCGTAAACCACACCAAAAGAGTTCCGTGCTTCTCTTCACGTCCCTTGGTTCTCGGGTTCCCAAATGTCGATCAACTAACCAATAGAACAACACTCTATAAATTATCAACCTCTCAACATATGGAAAAAGGAAGATCATCACAAAAGTCCCTATAATCAAATTTTCACAACAATCTCCAAATATACTCATAAGTCCTCTAATTCCATTCTCAAAGTTAGTTCTTAATCAAACCTCCACATCACTTCTATTAATATCCTCATAAACACAAGGAAGAAATGGAGATTTCAATACAAAGTCTCTAATAATGGATTCCTACACAAAGCCTCCAAAATATGCATAGAGGTCCTTTAATCTAACACCAAAGTCTAGCTTATCAACAAATCTCCTCAAATCATCAACCAAACCTCAACATCCACACATGCTCTTCATCAAGCACATACCAAAAGTTTCTCCAAAATATGCACAATAAACCTCTAATCTCAACCTCAAAGCCTAAATCAACACCTATAACTATCATAACATCCATTCAAGCCACAAAACCATCAAACCCACAAAACCACAAAATTGCTCAATCCACTCAAGCTTACACCAACTTCAAGGTAAGCTCAAGCCCAACACTAAATTTCAATAAACCTAAGTCTAGAATTTACTTACCAATCCACAAATCCAAGGTGAGACTTTTTCTCCTTCTTCTCCTCTCCTACATCCTCCTCTCTATCTCTCTTCTCTTTCAAATGAATGAGCATAATGAAACCCACTCACAACCTCCCTTAGATATTTTCTCTCAAACTTTCCATAAATGGAAAGTCCTATCCTCAAGGTTATTCCACTTTGGTCCTCAATATTTCAAGTCATTCCAATGGCACTTCTAACTCCCTCTTAAGTTCTAATAAGTCCTTAAATCAAGTCTTAAGCCATATTTGCCACATAGCTCATCATTTAGCAACATTTCGCAATACCAATAAAAATTGTATCTAAAACTGAGCACCTAAGAGCTTTCCCATGATCCCATCAAATAAGTCACCAAATGTCAAAAGTTTCTTAACCAAGTTGTAGTTCTGGATGTTACAAATGCACACAAATTGGAATCACCCAAATCGGAGGTCGTATGAAGAAGTTATGGATTTTTGAAGAAAAGTGGTCGCAGCCCAGCGCCTCGCTAGTATAACCAGCGTCCCGCTGCACTCTTACAGATTATTTTCCAGCGCCCCGCTGGTATAACCAGCGTCCCACTGCGTTGCTATAGATTGTAGATCTAGGTCTTACAGATCTCTTCGTCTTCGAATCGCTCGATTCGGAGTTCGTATGAGAAAGTTATGATTTTTCTACCAAAAGTCGACAAACTAAGCCTATCAATCGCAACTCTCCCGAAATTCACTCAAAAACTTGGAAAAGCTAAACTCAAACCACAAAACGCATAACAACAAAGTCGTATGTAATCGCATCGCAGACAAACACGACTTGGAATCATCCAAAGTGGGGTCCACACGAAAACGTTATTCATATTCCCCCAAAGGTCGACAAAATCAACACAATGGTGCTAACACCGATCAAAACAAAATAACCAAAGGTCAGACCAAGAGGTCACGACTAATACAAATTTAGCAAGGGTCGTAACAGTCTCCCCTCCTTATAATATTCGGTCCCCGAATTTGCCTAACGTAAACCGATTTACTTGTCAAACAAATAAATAGACTTACTCACCAACAATCAAACTACTTACTGGCACACAATCGAATGAGGATATACAGTCCCCCTCCTTAAGAGCTAACCGAGTACTCTCGTTCAGTGAGCGTCTAACCACACACTCTTAACTAATGGTAGCTCTCTATTTTGGAGCTTTCTAACTTTTCGTTCCAAACTTTCAAATAATCCTGCATAACATAAACTTAATTCACCCCTCTTTTCAAAACTCATAACATCATCCATCGAATACCTCAATAGACCTACTTAAACTCAATTCAAATTCTATGTCTTTTTGTTTCTTATTCAAATACGAGTCTATCTATTCTAAGCTATTTCTAAATTCTTTCGAATCAACTGTCCTCTTAATCGTATCACCCAAGAATTTCATGTTCACATCCTATTTCTCACCAATCTCATCCCAATTTAATTCTAAGTATTTGCAACAAAGTTATCCTTAGGCTCAAACTTCACAATCGTATCTAAATAATCCACATAGTATGGTGGCATGATAACTAGTCTATATCCAAGTAAACATCGAATCATCCAAATATCTCTAATCCCTTAACACTTGTTTCGTCACCAAATATACATGTCACTCATGCTCACAAATACACACAACTATTCTATTTTGTCAACTAAACTTTAGCAAAAACACATGTCAAGTTCAGTCGCAATCTTCCATTCGAAAATAAGTTGAACACATTCATATACAATCCATATAACACTTAAACTCAACTATCCTTGTCAGAGCACATACTCAAAGTTGCGCTATGTTTCCTCCACCTTCAGATCTAGGTCCCTCAATCCTCGGACCTATTTCCCTCTGATCCTGTGGTCGAGGAATCACTAGTGTTGATTGCACGGCTACTAAATTTGCCACTTGTCTAGGTTGACCATTGGTAGGACTGATGAGTGCCTAAAACACTCATTCGTTGTGTTTATTTCTTAGGATCTTTTTAGACTTTTTAGGATGTTTTAGTCGTTTTCTTGTCGTCTTGCTTTAGTTTTTTGTTCTTTGTGATTTTGAGTGAGTTTATGCTTTCTTATTATGTTTTTGTGTTTTTAGGAGCTTAATCTTGGGCTTTAGGAGGTAGCGTGGTCGACGGAGCTAAGGCATGGGCGAAATCAAGGTCGTAAAAGCAAGAGGTGCAAGTCTTATGGACATGGCGCGCGCCATAGGATGTTGGCGCACGCCATTGATGCTCGAGGCTCGAACGACAGACGTAAACGACTAGACTCAAACGACACAGACGCGAACGACCGAATGTTTGAAGAACTGGCGCGTGCCAGAGGCACGAGTGGCGCGCGCCAGTGACTGACAGTGACTGAATTTGGTCATCCCACTTGCTCAAACTGAAGGGAAACATGTGGGGAAGCCAAGACACTCGGGGATTAACTTCTTGTGAGGGTGGCAGACACTTGAGGAAGTCATTGGAGGAGTAGTTAGGATATTAGAATTAAAAACTAATTATCTTAGCTTTTGACTTTTGACTTTTGTAATTTTTTGGTAATTTTGGTAAAGGAGATAGCAGAGAGAAGAGACAGACGAAAATAGACAGAAAACAATAGACACTCTCTCTCTCTCTCTGCCATGGACGTGAGGAAAGGAAGAAGAAAGCTTCCTTGAACTTTGTTAGCTTTCTTCTCTTTACTCTTCATTTTGTTTTTAAATGTTAAGTATGTTGTTCTTATTTATATTTGAGTTTCCATCAAGTATGTGTGAGTAGTTGATTTTGTGAGTTTAGGACCTAAAAAACTAACATGTAATCAGTTAATTCAAGGGGTGAAAAATGCATGCGAATATGTTCTAGTTAATGGACTTGAGGCTTAATTATGGATTTGCTAAGATTTCGATCACACTAGTTTTTGTCATTGACAACGATTTAGACTAGTTGGCTGTGATAAAATCTAAGTAGATAACCATAACTATGAACTTAGCTAAAACTTGAGACCGAAAGGAGAGGGAATTAGCTTAAAAGTTATCTAGATGACTAGGTGCTTAATTAATGAGAAATCTACTTAAGTACTCAGTTATCCACTGAGTGATACTCATAATTTGTTCTTAGCTTAGTTTGAATCAATTAGTGGGGTCGAAAGAACATCTAATTGGTTTAAGTTTAGCTAATGTTCAACTTAGACAAATCTAGCGCGAAGGTGTAGGTTTGTTGCTCTTGGAACACTCGGATCATATACGAACTTAATAAACCCCCTGAGTTGATTGATTTCATGTGTTTGACTGGTTCTGAACTCACTTTTAGTTAAATTTGCTAAATCAGATTGTAAGTTGTTTGTTTTGAACTTTTGAAGACTTTTCACTTTTTTCAACACTTTGGTCTTTAATTTAGAAGTTGTTAGTGTTATAAGTCAACCAATCTTCATAATTTACCCCTAAACAAGTTCAGAAACCAAGTACGAAGCCTAGAAACTCGTTTCCCTGAGGATCGACATTACCGGACTTGCTCAGTGCTACTGCTGTTGAACAGTGGCGCACGCCAGAAGTATTTGCGCGCGCCATTG